>BMAW01039603.1:0-58302 GCA_019974015.1 Nephila pilipes | reverse complement strand
TATATTCTTTATAGAAAATAAAATAATAAATCAGAAAACAATAAACAGTATTTCTTCTTATGTTTGTGGTTTTAGTTCTTTTAGTTTTTTTCTTTTTTATACGGCAGTTACGCATCGTGTCGTTGGTTCGCCCTTTGTCTCCATCGCAAACCATACGAGCCTTGCATATGAGTCAGATGCATATGTGCGCTTGTCCAATTCTGCACTGGATGCTACAAACGCAAATATCATATGAATTTTCAGCTATTTTTGTGAACTGTGAACAGTATTAAATGATTGTAGTGTCATTATTACTACTATTATATCTACCATTGGATAATTAGTTATTGTTTCTATAAAACTATTCGTTTAGTTTTGATATCAATTTTAATTATTGTTACTTGTGAAAAGGTAAGCTTTAATAATGTGGATTAGTATAATATACCAACTTAATTTTAACTTATTTACAGAACCCTAATTTAAAAATGACAGCTTCAGTATCTAAAAAGAAATGTCGGTATTATCCATTGGATTACTTAAAATTTGGATTTATTTGTTCACCGACAAATGAAACTATTCCTATGTGTCTTATATGCGAAAAAACTTTTGGAAATGAATAAACGAAACCGTCAAAAATGAAAGATCATCTTGAAAGGCTTCATTCAGATAAAAAAAATGAAGAATTAGAATTTTTCCAAAAACTCAAAGAATTTGGAAAATTTAATGACGTTCAAACAAAACTGCAAGGAAAAGATGTAACAATTATCCAAGCTCGGACAATACTGTTAGGCTTCCAAGTAAAATTAAATTTATTTAGATCTTCATTGCTACGTAAGGATTATAAGTATTTTTCAAATCTGCAACAATTAAAAATAAAAGAAGAAGACTTGGAAATATATACAAATCATCTTTAAAAATTAAGCGACGATTTTAAACTGCGCTTTGTTGATTTGAAAAACATCGACATCCCTGATTGGATTATTGCGCCATTTTCGGTTCAAATTGATAACGTCGACATCAACATACAAGATGAGCTTGCTGAACTATTGTCCGATCTTGAAGCAAAAACACTTATTAAAAATTTGACAATACATAAATTTTGGACTAATATAAATATAAAGCAAAAATATGTGAAACTTTACGAAATGGCTCAGCCATTTATGCTGGCGTTTCCAAGTTCGTATATGGTTGAAGCCGGTTTCAGTCACGTTAATTCAATTTTAACTAAAAACAGAAATAAATTAAATGTGGAGCTTCGAGGGGATTTACGGTTAAAATTGACTAATTTCGAACCCAATATAGCGAACCTTGCCAAGAAACACCAGGCACACTCATCTCATTAAGAAGTAAAATAATCTGTAGCTACTTTACTTACTGTTTCTGATTTATTAAATATTTAGACTAATATATAGTTTTATTTTAATTACCTGAAAATTACCTTTGTGGGGGTCTATGGAGATTTCGAAAAATTATATAGGGGGCGATGATCAAAAAAGTTTGGCGACCCCTGCCTTAGAGTAACAAAGGCACGGAAGTCAAGAACATGGCACATGAGAGAGGTCCTTGGTATCTGTCACATGAAGTTCATCAAAAGTCACAGCAACTTTGGATTAAATCGAACCTTTCTACTAGAGCCAGTCGTGATAAGTACGGGCACATCGGCATCAAGTCTAGGAGCGTGCTCAACTGGACTGTTCCTTTTCTGCACTGGGACAGGTTCTTTCGTTGAATTGGTGTCGTTCAACAAAAAAGCTGCTTTAAGCCGATCAATGCTTTTCGTGGTTTTCCTGTCATTCCTCTTCATGGTAAAATGCTTGTCAGTCCTACTCAGAACCTCAAACAGTCCTTGATAAGGTGCTGTCAATGATGGCTTTAATCCGTCAACTCTGACAAAGGCCATGAGAGCAGGTATTGAAGGCAAAAAGCATACGGTAGATGAATGACAAGAAGCAGGAGTCGGCTTAAGAGTCCTGAATGTTTCTCTCAGTTTTTAACTGACACTCGGCGGGATCAGTTGGGGAACTACTTGGTGGTTCAAAAAATTCTCCGGGCAGCACAAAGGTTTTTCCAAACACCATTTCAGTACAAGATGCACTAAGATCCTTCTTGATGCACGTTCGTAGACCCAGCAGGATCACTGGTAACGATTCTGTCCATTTGGTATCGTGGCATCGAAGAGCTTGTTTGAAGGACCGATGGAGCCGTTCTATCATATCATTCGAAGAAGGGTGGTACGGAGCAGTTCGGATAGGCTGTTTTCCTAACATGGATTTCAGGCTGGAGAAAATATGAGACTGGAACTGGCGTCCTTGATCTGTGGTTAGGATAGAAGGTACTCCAAAGCGGGATCCCAGTTAGCGATGAAGCTTTTTGCCGCGGTTTCCGCAGACATATTACTTAGAGGAAGGGCCTCCTGCCATCGTATGTAGAGATCGATGCATGTCAACAGGTAGGTAAAGCCATCAGACGGTGGAAGTGGTGCAACCAGATCAGCATGGACGTGTTGAAATCTTTCAGAGTTTGAAGCGGAAGGTTTTATTTGAATCACAGTATGCCTATAGATTTTGGATCGTTGGTATACTATGAAGCATCGTGTCCATTTAGTGATATCTTTCAGCATGGATGGCCAAATAAAGCGGCCTTGGAAGAGACGCTTTGTCTCATAAATACCTGGATGAGAGAGATTGTGGAGAGAGCAAAATACTTCAAAGCGAATTTTTTTCTGGTACATAAGGACGTACTTTTTCTCTACTGACATTGCAAAATACTTCAAGAACATTTCTCATTTTTAAAGGTTTTAAAGTAATAGAGCAGTCATTGGAAGATATTAAAGTTTTAAGTTCATCATCAATGGTTTGACTATTGGCTAAATGCTGAAGATCAGTGGTTGAGAGATTAAGTGCATTAATTCTTGAAAGAGCATCTGCCTTAGAATTATCAGATCCTGAAACATGTCTGATATCGGTGCTAAACTGCGATATGAAATCGAGATGTCTGAGTTAACGGGGAGAACACGAGTCCTAGATTTTAGTAAACGCAAAAGTTAAGGGGCGAGGGTCTGTAAATATTGTGAAATTATGTCCTTCCAACTGGTGCTAAAAGTGTTTTATTGCCAATTAAATAGCAAGAATTTCTCTGTCATATGTGCTGTATTTTCTTTCTGTGGCACTCAGTTTACGAGAAAAAATGCGATAGGTTTAGGACCATTTTTCGTCAAGCAATTTAATGTAGACCCAACTGTGGGGCTGGAGGCATCAACAAGTAAATAGAGTAGTAGGTAAGGGGCAGGGACGTCTTAAGGCAGGGGCCAACTGGGCCCAGATAATATACTATATTATAAGCTTAATATACCAAATTTAGTAGAAATCCTTACACAGTTTTATTTAAAATAAAGCATAATTTTTAAGACATATACTGTAAAGATATTTTCTTCCTCGCTTGTTTATGAAGGTAACTCCGATTCATCAGAAGGGAGCTTTTTAAACAAAACAAGTTTTATTCAATTGAAAGTCCCCGTGGAGGCATTCTTTTAAATATATTTTTTAGAAATATATATATTTAAGAAATCTAATATATTAAAATTATCTTACACGCCTTCGAAGACTCTTCCTCCATCTCCGTTTTGTTACATTTCTTTTTGCAAAAGTTTTGGTTTTGAGAAATCCTTTTTCCTCCTGCGCTTCTGTTTGTTGTCTTTTCGCGGGCAAACACAGTGTTGATAAATTTTTATTAGGCTCCCAAGGAGCTATTGTTTAAGGCGAAGCGTTTTGACCTACCAGATCACTATTCAATTTTTTTATCTTTAGCTTTATTTTTAGTTACATTTATCCTAAATATATTCAATTTAATAAGTTTTCCTTTGTTTTAATTCTAATTGTATGTAGTTGATATATATTCAGTTTAATAATTTATCGTTCGTTTCGTCTTAAGGCATAGACCAACTGGGGCCGGTCCCAGGGTCTCACCTTTGAGGGCGCCTCATCTCGTTCTCTACTTGGCCACAATAAGATCATGATCAAAAAATTTTTAATCTTCAAATGTTATTCCTAGACATGACTGGTTGAAGACAGTTAAATATATCTATTTACAACGTTTGCTGAGAATCAGGTAAAGTATTAATTTTATTTCTAAAGAGATATTATCCAAATTATATTGATAAAAATGCTGCTGTGGGAAGGACAGTCACAGACAAACGAGACACTCCTTTCAGCGATCTTTTATTTATTTGCCCACATGAGTTAAGAATTGCTCATGAATGGACAAGAGATACACTTAAACGACCAACAGAAGTGACACAAACACATTTTCTATTTTATGAGAGGCGTCGGGGTAATAAAAAAAGGGGTGAAATGAACCGAAAGGAAATCACACTTTTTCGAAGAAATAACTGGCCTACTTCTGAATCGGCAATTCTTTCCTTTAAATTTAATTTCTTTGCAACAGCCAAAGGTAATTATGTTTTTATTTTTGAATTGTAATTCTTTGAGATTTAAGATAATATACAAATTTTTATATCGCATTAAAAAAAGGGAAATAATATTTAATTGCATTTGATTTTTTTTATAGAGAGATAGAGTGAGTTATAAATATAATATCCAGTCTTAAAAAAATCTGCTCTTTTTTTTTTTTTTTTGTAAATTTTCGCTCTCTCCTGTCTGAACAGCATGAAATAATCTCTTAACTGTTTATAAAATTATGTATAAATATTTCAATGGACTCTAGAATATTTTTATATTTTTTAATAATATGCATAAAAGCGCCCATCCTCCATTTTGAATGTATTATGATCTTCCAAAGAATTTTCGATGTGTATTGTAATTCAGAGAAATATTTTTATTTGCTCCTGATATGGAAAGCGCTATTTCACTCGTTTAAAAATTCAATTGACTGTCCTTTTTTATTATTATTGAAACCAAATAAAAAAGAACATTTATAAACTGAATATATTACATTACTACTGATTGTAGTAATGTAATATAAATGTAGAAAAACAATCATATAACAGGAATCATAGAGTACGATTTGATAATTAAATAAAAAAATGCCTGTACAATAATTAACTGTTTTAAGATTATACATCGAAATTGGAGAAATTCTCGTCAAACACAGTACAAAATAAGAGATTTTTAGTGTATAGGACCCCACCCTAGAAATTTTCTATTTGCATGTTTATGTTTAATCAGATTTTCCTGCAGAAAATTGAAATTTATTAAATATACTTTAATTGTAGCTCTTATACTTTAAAACTTATAATGAATTTATACTTAATCATTTATTAATACTTTATTACTTACTGATACGTTATCACATATTGGTATAAAATACTTTTAATGAAAACTACATACATGAATACAGTTCTCCTAATTAATAATTTATGTAATAATGTTCTTTAATTTTTGGAATCTATGACTTCCTTTTTATTATAATTCTTTGTTTCGTTTGATAAACATAATAACAAGGATATATATATTTCGTATAGTTACAAAAATATATTTTTATGAGAACTTTTAAGAGATTCCAAATATTATGTAAGACAATACAATACAGAAACCTTTAAACCTTTTACAGATTTTTTTTCAGCATGTCATTTCCATTAAAATGGTTTACTCAATATTTTCTTAAATATGATTTTAAATTCGCAATTTAAAAAAAATAAATATTTAAGGAAATATAATAATTAACTGTATGCGATAAAACTAATATTGATTTATACTAGTATATAGTACATATGTATATTTGCATTATAATGATGATTTGAAATATATTTTGTACATTAATAATAATAATGAAATAATCATAAAATGAAAATAAGAAAATTGTATACAAGAAACAATCACTTAATTGAAGCTTCGTTCTTTCTATCCACGAAAAAGTTAAAATAAATTATTTAAAAAATTTGATATTATCACTTTCAGAATTCTTACGAAAACAAGAGTTATATATTACTCTCATTTTATATACTTTTTATTTAAAACTAATGAGCGAGTTTTTTTCCTCTTTTTCCCCTTGAACGGGGAATGAAAAGCTGCACATAGTTATGTGCATATTACTTGAGATATGTCATGATGATTTTTAGAATAGTGTATTTATTTATTTATTCTTAGTAGCAAAATAATAATTCTTTTTCGTATAACTTGTGCCCAAAATGTGTGTGTTATTTTAAAAAAAATCTCTTAGTTATTTTTAAGATATTAATGAAAGGGGAGCAATCATTTTCTAAATTATTCATAATTTTTCTGTTTATCATCTTGCACCTGTTTGAAAGTGGATTCTAAGCTATAACTGGTCTTATTTTAAATTTTACTGCTCATTTACTTTTTATAACTGATCATTTTATTTTAAAATGTCACTCACGCAGAAAATGGGAAATCCAGTTAGTACTGAGATGAAAACTTTAAGGCTCCCGTCAACACGACACCAAGAAATGCCGAGCGTAATGTTAATTAAATGGAATTAAGTACTTTCCTATTTACATCTAGGGTATTGCTTTTAATTGCATGGAATAAAATGCATTCGAAAGGGCGAAAAAAATAATAAATGTTTCTCTGGATTTTGATTTTTTTAAAAAAAATTTGCAAATATTTTTAAATATTTGTTAAATATCTCTGAACATTCACATCCCGAGCACTAAAACGATCATAAAAATGTTTTCAATCATTGGATGAAAAAAATAAAATCAAGGAACCTATTCTGTTTCAAATGCATATGCTTTAAAAATTTTAAATTTCTTTATTTACAAGTAATTAGAAAATCAGCATTGCACATTTGAGAAAAGAGGAAAAAGAAAACATGCAACTCTTTCTTTATGCGTAAGGATACAGGAATCCCCCCCTACTTGTGTCATTGATGAAATGTGATTTGTGACTCGTTCCGTGGATTTCGTACCAGAAATGTAGTTTTCTCAGAATTCGTAGCATGTTTGAGAAACTACAATCACGTCGTTCTTTAGCGTGCTGGAAACTGCATTTTAAAATTGCTGCAAATACGTTTTCTGAAATAAGCTATACTCTGCTTTTTATTCTATCATGCTAAAATTATTTATTAGTTTTCTTTATTTTGTATTATTTTCTTGATTTGTTTCAACTGCCACTTCATAATTAAATAACTGAGGGGGGAAATTATTACTTGAATCTGTTTGTGCGTCTTGGGGTGAGGGGAGGAGGCTTCTTTGTGCATTTAACTTATTGAGTGCATTTTTTTTTAATATTCCAAAATAAAAATCCTTATTTCTATCAACTTTCAATTAATTGTATATACTTATGAAATATAATTTATAAAATTAGTAATAATATTTACAGGAAAAGGCTTCAAGTACATAGAGCTAGGGTGTATTTCTGTTTTCTCTCGTACTTGTAAGTTTCATAATTTAACAAAGTTAACTTTAATAAATATAAGTTTCACAACTTAAAAAAAGACGCATTTTTGACTTTACAATGGAAAAATTGTTTAAATTTCCTAGATATATGTTAATTTATCTATATGTTTTGCACAAAATTCAAATAATTTCTGAAGGAATTAATCTTTTCTAAGAAATAATTTCAATAAAAAGAAAATATATTGAATTAAACTGTATTGTTTTTTAACTTCAAATTAAAATAACATTTAAGCGTTACAGATAATTTTCTTACTATTCAACTTTAAATGTGACACTTTTATTGTTAAACTTTATACTTTATTTGTTTCTTTTTGCAAAGTCTGTTGACGAAATTTTTTCGTGCAGAGTCCTTGAAGAGAAAAAAATAAAAGACATTTATTACATCCTCAAAAATGGGATTTACTGTTATAATTAATACAAAAACCATTAGTCTATCAAGCCGTCACCCTTGCACTTTATCACCGTTGCTTCTTCCTGGAAGCAATCGTCACTTTAGACACCTGTGTGTCCCCTCTTTATTTCACCTATACAGAGTAAAATGTCTTAAACTTCTTAAGACTGGTACTCTAAAAAAGATCTAACACGACGTAGAGGCTTCACTACGTGAAGCCACGCTCGCAGCTCTCTCCCGTTTTTGCGGAAGTTATTATTATTTCTTCGTGATTTTTTGCACAAGCACTTATTATAGTGACTTAATTATATAGAAACTCTTATTTTTGAGAAAAAACTTTTAGTTTTTTCTAAAAAAGACTTTTCTCCTGACAACAACGTCAGATCAGATTCCGACCCGTTAAGGGTAGGAAAGACTTTTAAAACATCTCTGATGGATAATTCAAACAACATAATGATGTCAATCGCTGAATCAAGCCTTCCAGATGAGGTAAGTGCTAGTCTGGGAACCCTTTGCTTGCTAACTGCTGACGATTGTAATCGTCTCATTTCATTGCTTGCTGTTGCGCAGTACGACTTGCCGTCGTCTGCTATTGCCACAATCCTAAATAGTCCTGGTTCAGAGGAATTACCCCTTAATCAGCACAAAAACCTATTAAATCTAGAGCACACAGTTTATCGTGCCAACTTACAAATTAAATTTAACCAAGCGAATGAAACCATAGCAAAGCTGTCCGCTGAAAACGAGACAGTTTTAAAATTACAACACACCCTCACTAATGATCTTGATACTCTTAGAGAAAACATTAAAAAAGAAATACTTGAATCTCTCAATATTACTTCCTCCCCAGAAGATGGTTTTGCGACGGTTTCCCGTCGAAAAAAAATCAAAGCTAAAAATATAACTAACCATTACACCTTTAAACCAAGTACATCTGCCACCCCCGACCTACCTCCCACCCCCACATCAAACCAATTTGCTTCATTAGAAATTGATGAAACAAACATGGAAACTACCGAACCTGAAACCTCCACTAATTCAAAAATACCACCCATAATAATAACCAAAGTCAAAAACCCTAACGAACTTATTAAAAAAAATCAATACCATAACAAAAGAAAAAACCGTTGGTAAAATCAACGGTAGTAACTTAAAACTTCTCCCCACCACTGCTCCACTCGGAATCGAAAATGGGGGTAATCTTGATATTTAATATTTGTGTAAAACTTATTAGTAAACATATTGAGGGACTATGAATTCATGGAGCGGATTACCCTTAATAGTATAAATAAATAAGTAATTTAACTGATAAATTGTGACTTTGTTCTAATTTGTTGAAATTTGATGTACCTGTGCTTAGAATTTAAGTTATAAATTATAAGTTTGTGATTTAAGACGACGGAAGAGTTAGGTAATAGGGAAGCGTTAGAAAATCCTTCTGTATTTTTGACTCTTCATCTTGTAAGTCAATTTATACCTATTTCTTCATTTTTTCTGTCTAGATCACAGTTATGGATGTTTGGCCAGATTGGGCTTTTTGTTGAAACTCTACTTTCACTCATTCATTCTAAAAGGAATACAAAAATAAATAGTTATTAAATATTTCTCTATAAGGAATATATACAAAAAAAAATTGATCTTAATTCGTTGAGACAAGATGCGGAGCTATTTCCTAAATAAAAATAATAATAATAATTATATATAATGCAGCTTATAATTTGGAAGATATAATATAGATGGAAAATATAACGAGGAAGATCGAATTATACTAAAATTTTACATAACAGTTGTTAAATGTAGATAATTCTCTTAGGATCCGCAATTCGTAATGGCCTATGTTGAGTTCCTTATCAATAATAGCTAAAGAAAAAACAGTTTCTAATTATTCTCTTTTCTTAAGTTCCTATCTGCCCCTTAAGATTTTGTGATGCAAATTTCCGAAAACCTTCCTCGAAAACTTAATACGAATAATTTGTATTTTAAAAATGTTTTTAATTTATTTTTTATAATGTGTTTTCGATAATGAGTTGGGCATAAACAAGGTTATGCAAATTCAAAATAAAATATCGTTGAAAAAGCATACAATTTAATTATTTTTATATTTCTTTTAAAACAAAAACCATCTTATATTAAGTTTTAACAAATAATATCTTTGGGCACTTCAAGGACGCAAGAAGTCATGAGCGGGTACTCGTCGTCGGCTATGTTTATACCAAAATGTGGATTTTCGAGCCCTGATTTCACTGAAGATGCATTGCGGGACAGATGGAAGCTGCTGCTAGTTGAAAGAAATTAGAGAACGAAACTCTCTCGCGATCCGGTATGCAAATTATGATATAATAAGTGACCAGTTGGGGCTTATGGTACAAGAACCGAATCTGGTTGAGCTGCGCCCAATATTTGTTTCAATTGTAATCTAGACAGAGAACAGGAAAAAAAAAAAGTTAAAAATTGGTTAACAAGAAGGAGGATCGAAAATATGGAAGGAACGCTAGAGTATACCCCCGTTTTTACCAAACACAACAAAACCCATGGGAAAGAAAAAGACCACTAAGGCACCTCTAGGCCATGACTCCTGTAGTTAATTAAAGAAGATAGTCCTTGAGGGGAGTTATAATAGAAAGATACCGTATCATGTGTATTCCTCGTCTGACTGTAATTCAACGTTAGCGATGTCCTATAGTAGCTCTAGTGCCATGTTAATTAAAAAGTTAAAAAAAAAAAAAAGAAAAACTAGATTCAAGATTTTCACCATTTCAATTTTGAAAATAGTGAATAAAAATAGTTTGAATTCGTATAAAAAAACTAAGAAACCTTATGTTTCGCAACAGCAATAAATATAAAAAGGATTATATATTTTTTAATAATTTTAAAATAGAGTTTTTCTTAAATGTGATTGTTTTTCTTGGATTAATTTGCAGGTAAATGTTTTGTAAGAACAATAACTAAAGATAAGTACAAGTGCTCTTACTTTGGCAGAAAACTTTTAAAAAGGACTTCCGAGTCACATTTACAAAAATGATTACTCATTTTACATTAATTTCACTTGCTTTCGAAATCTACTTGTTAATTCTTGTGTTCGAATATTTGTTAAGAAAATTAATCAGGGGTTTTAAAACTTAACTAAAATGATGGTTTTTCTATTTAATGGTTTGATATTTCGATATGTTCAAAAAACATCTGTAGTCAAAGCATCATTGGCTACAATAAATGTAAAAACTTTACAGAATAAATGTGAAGATTATTACTATCTTAAGATTATTCATTACTAATGTCTTATCCCTAAAGTAACCTAATTAAGAAGGAATAATTATACATTTCGAATAATAAAATGGATTCAGGAGTAAGTATTTAACATCTATTTTTGAACATTTCTATCTTTTTTAATTTTTTACAGTAAATATTACCCAAACAAAAGTCCCCATGAACAAGAAAGACTTGAAGCAGTATAAAGTATAACTTTCTTTACGCAATTCGAACTTCCAATTGTAAAAGTAAGTATTGAACCAAAAAAAAAAAAAAAAAAGGGGGGGGGGGGGGGGCCGGGGGTTTTAAAAAAAAAAAAAAAAACAGAAATGTAAAAGAAATGAGAATGTTTTAGTAAAAGAAATATTAGAAAAATACTTTCTGAAAAAAGAGGATTATATTTACTACATCTTAAATTAAAATTAAAAGACATTAAGAGAAATAAAAACGTGATTGGAAAAATAACGGAAAATAAATAGTAATTTACATGTGTACTGGATAAAACACTTAGAATTTCTTGGAATAAACTAGAGCTTTTTGCAATATTTCAATATCGTAAAATTTGTCACGAATCTGTGACATAATGGACAAATACAAACGACGTATTTTCAGTTAATATTAATACGAGATACTAAGGTTGGGAATAAACTTTGTAGAAGAAGAAAAAAAATGACCTCTAAGCGAATTTGAACAATAATACTTAAGAAATCTGATACACTGCTTAGTTAAAAAGCGATTAAATTTTAGATATCTTTTTCAAAATAATTAATATTACTCAACTATAATAATTAATTAATAATCCTATTAATCGAAAGCAGCAAGAAAATTATTATACCACTTACTTTTAACCTCACATTTTCTCACTTATGTGTTCAGGTTTCATTTTAATATCAGAATTCATTCAAACTTTTTGTTATTAAATACAATACGTTCAAAAACCGTTTCAGCTTCTTAAAAGGTTTATACTAGGCATTAGAAGAAAATAAATAAATAAAAACTCTAACCACCTTAAATAGAATCTCTCTCTCTCTCTCTCTCTCTTCTGGTTCCCTTCTTTGAACTATCATATTTTTTCTTATATATTTGTACTAGTCCACTTCGACTGATTATTTGAGAGCAAAATAAATTACTGAAAGCCTTTTCCTCCGAACTGCCACAGCTTTGTTTCTTTGCCTAGATTTTCATCAGCGTTTAAGAATATATGCGCTTTCGATAAAAGGAAAGGTTGTGTAGGACATATCATAGCTCAGAAAGGGAAGTAAATCAATATATCATAATATCAATGCAGCAGTTGAAAGAAAAAGTAGAAAAGAAAGAGAAAAAAAAAGCACTCCGATTTTAAATCAAAGAAGGAACTTGCTCCTGGGATAAAAAGATAACACCATAAAAAAAAAAAAAAGAAGTTAATAATGAAATAGATCTCTCAGGGCATCACTTTGAGGCGGAGACATTAAAGGATCCCTTTGTTTGGAAATCCGACTGCAACAAGAAAAAAATGCTATGGCGAATACTTGTTTAGGTAGGTGGGGTGAGAGAGACTTAGATTCCCGTGCGAGGTGTGTTTTTCTCCACTTCACTCTCTGCTGTATCAATCCTGCGAAACTTATGATTCACTACTCCTTTTGATCTGAATGTATTTAGGGGGTGGAACAAATAGCTTAGCAATTCCTTCCGTTATTTACTCAGGAGGACAATTTTTCACGAGGTAAGTCACGGACTACTAACATCAAAAACCTTATTAACTGGTATAATTTTGTAGATGAATGTACATTACATTTTCAGGGTACATACAGGGAGGCGAGTTGCTTTTATTAAAATAGAAATAAAAACTTCCTTATTCGGTTTTTTCTAAATTACTAAGCAAACTTTAAAAAAATATTGTAATAGGATATTCATCGATGCGTGAGTTAAAAAGGCATTTATAATCATCAAAAGCATAAAGAATGTTTTTTTTTTTTTTTAAGTCTTAAAATTATCTCCATATATGTATGATTGTATTTTCTGTTCATTTATTCATAAATTTTCTGTTCATATAAGCCAGAATAAATTTTTTGTTCTCTTTCCCGAAACTTGATATTCATATATACTCTGATATGCTACGAATTTAATAGTAGCAGTACAAAATGGCAAATAAAAAAAACTGCGAGGTAACTCATACAGACGGTGTCCTAGCCAAGAATGCATACTATGAATTATCTGGTAGTTGGCAGTCTGTATGTTAATGAACAAGACAGTATGTAAAAGCATTTTATTATAAGTGTGTAATTTTATGTAGTTTAGAGATGTGAACAGACATATTTCTTTCCCTCTGTCTCTCTCTATTTCTGTCTCTCTTTTTGCAGTTTCTTCCATTATTTTACCTAATGTAATAATTATTTTAGAAAATTGGTCGAAACAAATCGACATTTGGAACCTTACCAATTGTACAAAATATTGTAAATGAATGTAGATTTTTTTTTTTCGGTGGAAATTAAAGTCTGGTTAATGTGTTTTTTAATGAGGATAACTGAAAGACATTTTTTGTTTTAGTTTTTTGCTCTGTAATCTAAATTACTATCATAAAAAAAGAATTTAGTATGTTATGCATCAAAGCACAAATTTGTTTCAAAAAAATTCCATTTTTTTTCGAATTCTTCATTATATTTCTAGATAATTTTTCTGATGGTATTTTTATTATTATTTAGAATAGATAAACTGTGTCACATTTAGAGGCGACGCAAAGTCTATTCACTGCGGAGCTTATCATTTTGAACTACATTTAAGTAACGAATACGACATCTTGATCTGTCATCCTACTCTTCGTACTTCCATACCACCCCAATGTAAGGACATCGACAGGTTTAACACGCATTAGCATTATTACACGAAAGGTGGTAAACGCTGATGCGTTAATTATAAGGCAGAAATAAACCATCAAACAGTTGTGAAACTTTACTGATTTACACAATAAACAAAAGTTATTTATTATTTGCGGGTAATTTCCCATTATAAAAAGAAATAAGAATTATGTTTATTTTTTTTATATATATAGTATTTATTTCGAAGATTCTTCTTTTTCAAAAATACAATATTTGTGAGAGTGAATCCAAAATCATTAGTACTAGGAACTTTACCTATTCCATACCGTTTAAAAAATAAATGTGGATGCTGATATTATAATATATTATTATTGCTTACATATTATTCAGAAGGAAAAAAAAACAGTTGGATTACTGCTCTTAATGAATTATAATTAAAGAGAATCAATAATACCATGCCAACTATGCTAACTTGAGACTCTTCACGAACCCTTTTTGGTTAAACCTGTCTTCAGCTAATTGTAAAGAATAGAGCCCAAACTTCGACCCCTTTTTCAGGTTGATGAAATGCTCCAATATTCATATAAATTACTATGAGTATAACACATATAATAATTTATTTGATGGGGTTCTTAGAATTTTGAAATTTTTAACCTTGATGTAAAATTGGCATTTAATTTTCTCTGTACAGAATAGAAGACGAAATAATTGCAAACATTTTTTTCAGAAAAAAAATGAGTAAGATGAACGCTTCTGTCTATAGCAGTGTTTCTCAACCTTTTTTTTACTATGCCCCATAAGCCTTTAAACATTATTATGTCCCCGCCATATATATATGAATTTTGAATTCCACCCCCCTCCTTAAGATTCAAATTGGTCCCACGTTGAGAAACACTGATCTATAGGATAGTCCGAATATGGTTTTATGTCGTTATTAATCAATTTTTGAAATTTTCAAAATATTTTTTGTTAATTATTGACGTATTTCGGATTGTTAAAAAATTCACAGCTTATGTTTCACGAAATAGTAGTTTGAATTTTGTTATTTTTTTTTAAAAGAATAAAGTAAGAAAGTTTTACTTGTTGAATTTTAGAGAAGTTCAATATTAATTTAATTCAGAATCTTTTTTTTCTTCTTTCACTTCACAGAATTAAAACTTATGTTTTTAAAACAATTGTGACAGTAAAATAAACATAAATTAGAATAAAGTATTTTTATTCTACAGTACTCTTTAGTAACGACCCAATGCCAAAAGAACAATCTTATTTATTTAAAGATGTATATGGTTTTTTATTTAAATCTTTGTCTTTAAACCTATTATTTCTTTAATGATTTGTATGCTTACGTTCTTTTTATTTCTGTTCATGTTTGGACATATGAGTACGTTCGTGACAGATAATTTTCTATAAACGCATATTCCCCTGAAGCATATATTGTGCCCATGGAAAATCCATTTTGAGTCAGTTGCATTTTTGAAGTGCAATTAACATTTAAGGGAAGGGATTGCTTATATATTCATATTGTCTTATATTTCCAATTATTTGTTAATGATGCTATTAATAAACCACTGCTATATATAGTGAACTGTTTATACGTGTGTTTAAGATGTAATAAAAGTTATATGTAATTAAACAAAAATTCATGATTACCGTTTAGTCAGTCTACTGACATGCTCTTAATGTTTTTAAAACATCTTGGCTTTAAGAATCTTGTAATTACAAGAGGTTTTAATTTATCCTTTTGCCGACATATTTATACACAACAATACTGTTACTCTCAGCTTGGATTTCTTGCCTTCTTTACAGATTTCTCCTTTGAAAGCTAGTATTCGTTCTGATAACATCTAGGAAAAGAACCCCGTCTGAACTGCGTCATAAACATTGTCAACGAAATATTTTTCAAAAATATTACACATTTCTCTCTGACTGATTTTTACAGAGGCACTGATTTTTCTTCACTATGGACAGATATCCCTTGTCGGTCTCAAAAACTTGTTAACCATCTATTGCTAGCATTGGAATCTTGGTTCCCCGTCACACATGCAAATTTTCTGGCTTGCTTGCAAATAATTGGCCCATTTAAAAGTACATTCAGAGCGAGTTTTTCTCTAAACTAGAGGTCTTCAACGTGGGTTCTTTGGAACTTTAACAGGGGTACCGGAAATGATCACTATTTGCTTGATCAAAAAGCCAAATTTTAGCTAACTTTTAATTTTTATAATACATAAAATTCTTAAAGGCACTATTCTTGCAAAAATAAATATAAATAAATATTCCTTACGTTATGAATAGCTTTAAACTACAGCAAAATACGAAAGCAAGATATGAAACACTTTTGGAAAAAAAATTATAAAATTTATACAGTGGTATGAAGGTGCATGAGGCTATTAATAATAGAAACGTATATTTCATAAGATATTAAAAATCAATTTTTTAAAATGTATGCCATGACTGACATCATTTAAAGAGTCATTTCTATTCTATAGAACTAAAAGTACTTGAAACGACCAGTATAAAGTGTTTTTACATAAACGATCTCCCTGTACACTTGGATAGTACATGAACAGTATTTTTCTGACATATGCACCTGTCAATACCAATTACATATGTCGACTTAAAATTTCTTCAATATTTAAATAAATTTGGCATTCCAAACGTAGTTTACTTTACAATTGGTTAGAAATGAATTTTACAAATTATCAAATCGCAATAAGGAACTTTTGAAAATCAACGAACCTGGGTTCCAAAGCTGAGGTAATGAATAAGGTATACTTCAGAAACATGTTGCAATAGCTGACATTAACCCATTTATTCCCACTATGTTTTATACGATACGTTTTCATGTGATACATATTAAACCGTCTATTATACTGAAGCCGAAACTATTACATTCGGAATTAAATTTATATCGTATTTATACCTCACTTTATCCATTTTTTTTTTTTTTTTTTTTTTTTTTTGTAAAAGGTGCAAAGAGAAATTAGTTTGTTAGGAATGTTTATGTACAGAACTATATAATTACATAAATACATAAATGATTCTGTTTGTGTATTACACATACATATAAATTTATGTACATTTATTTTTAAGTGCTAACCCTAAACTGCACAAAAGAGTCTAGTTTTTATTATGAATAGATGTTGAAGTTCACGCGCAAATAGTTGCGTGACTTATGATGGGCATTTCTCAACAAGTACTACGTATAGTGTTAGATTAATGCGGACCATAACAATACTTGAATCGTCATAGATATAATTTTGTAGAAGCTTTTCTTAATGAAATGTTTTTTTTTCTTGGTCCACGTCTTAAAATAATTGTAGATGCAGTAATTGCTAATGAGGTAATTTACAAATACATTTATGAAATTCAGAGACCAAATACCGTGAATATTTAGATATTATGGAAGTAACAGTGATAACTATTCAGTATAATATAGTTCCTTTTGATTATAATCTGATAATTCCTTTAATGCTAATTACTTTTCTATTTATTTTGTATAAAATGTATGTAATACATGTATTGTCATTCATTTACCACGGCGATTTAAAATAATCTCCCAAAAAATGTTAACAAATTATTAATGGAATACTAATTTGTACTTATTTTGTTTTCAAAATTACTTGTAAATTAAAACATTTTCGTAACTATTCAGTATAACTTAATATACTGCAGAATTTTTATGTTTAAAAGTTTTAATTCACAAAATAAATTTTAAATTGTATTTATCCTGAATCACTGAATCTTTTATTTTGAATAAAAATGTATCTTTATTTGAAACAATATATAACAGTAAGCAAGAAACTGTAATGAAATGATTTTTTAAAAAATAATGAAATTTATTTCTAAATCGAAATGATTTGCTAAATCCTTTTAAAACATTTAATATTTGAACAAATAAAATATCATGCTCATAATTCTTTTATTATATTTTATTCATTTATTTACTATTGAGTCCTGGCCCAAACATACATTTTTTGCACATACATATACATAAGTTGTTGTTTTTTTATTTTTGGCATATATTAAAAAGTATTTAATCAATAGTAATTAGTAAGTATTTAGTAATAGTATTTAGTAAGAATCAATTTAGAACATTGATTTTTTTAATAACGCATCGTAATTAAAGATATCAATACACTCATGTATTTTACAATCAATAAACATTTTTTAATTATTTGTTTATAAAAATCAATGCCTTTATTAAATTATAAAACTAATAATATTAGTAAAGTTCTTAAACATGAACTGATCTTGAATATGAAAGGGACTATTCAGTTCTAAATATTCTTTAATTAATGATGACTCCTACAAGAGTAGAATATCTGAATTCTCTAAATATTTGTCAGAGGGTTGAATTCTCATTCATATGTATGATGTGGGTAATATATTAATACATTCAATGCATATGACATCTAGATTGTTGGTATCCCCACTTCGAATAAATTTACATAAACAATTATTTAGGGAGAAAAGTTACACGTTTTGAAATACAATTAAATTCGATGAACTACACAGTTAATTAGTACATTAATAAGATATTTTGTAATATGTGTCAAGAATAATAAATATGAAAATCTTATTGACACTTCTTCGTTTCCAATCTATAGCTTTATTGTATTCTGTAGCATACATTTCAGGTATGGTATAGTTATTTAGTTTCCGATAAAGTTTATGTACTTAACACATATATAAATATAAATAATATTTAAATCTGAGTAAAAATTATCACTTTAATATAGGTTTTCTTGTTACAAAATCGAAATCTGCTAGAAATGAAATATCTATCCACTTTTAAGATTGAGACGACATCCATTCTATTACCCATCTCTTCTGTCAACTTAATTATAAATCAGATTACAAGATCTAAAGTTTATCTTGAGTTTCAGTATAGACAATGAAATTAAAATAGTCAATTATATCAAAAATTTAATTTTTATTGATCTTCTAACAAGGGGGATACTCTCAAACAGTTTAATGTATATATCTGCGAGAAGTAACAATTTCTATAATATATCAAAGATTATGTAAACCGGAATATGATGCGAGTACTTCCATCAGGTATTCAGTTGATCCAATAGTATTCAGTCCTAATCTCAATAAATCAATTATACTCGTAAGAAGACTAATGCGCGTATCACACTAACACCCTTCCTTTTACCTTAGCCGTATTATTCTTTTCAATTCCCTGTCACTTTAATACAACTTGATAAAACAGATTCACTCCACTTCTAAATTTTTCTTAAATTGCATAACGTTACATTTGATCGGGAAAAAAACTGGGAACTAAAATTTAAAATTGGAAAGAAGCTCCGAATGATTGTCAGAGGGACGGATTGTGAATAGTCCATTTGACCAGTTTAGGATAGCTATATATTTAAAATACAAAATTGCAAAAGTAAATCTTCAGAAGATCGAATAATTGTTAGCATCTTCAGATAAATTGATTTGCTTTAATTAATTTTTTGAGAAACTCTTCTCTAAGAACTAAGTGAATATTATCTTTTATGTCTTAAAAGTTTAAAGGACATAAATATACTATTTCTTTCCACAAAACATTGTTCTCTGCATTGAAAATTTAAAATTTCATTGACACTGTGACGTACTTCATTTATTACTGAACTCTACAGCAATCTTAAAAACTAGTTAAATGGTTGGTAAGTTCAAAACTTTTATTGGATACATAAGAGTAAGACAAAAGTAGGAAGTCTCTTCTTGCAAAACATGTAATTATGATGATTCAATCGATAATCTACCAGCGGGTTTTTAGATTCTTCCCTTCTCTTTCCTTTCAATTGTATTTAGCTTATATATCACTACCTTTGATTATTATTTAATTACACCTCTTATTTTCATCCAGTTTATATAATTATATTTCACCTAAGTTGGAAAGGATTTGTAATTGTATGTCATTCAAATTACAAAAATTGCCAGAGGTTAGTGAAGAAGAAATCATGAATAGTTCAACATTCACAACACAAGTGTTCTAATATTTGCAATCCTTGCAAAATGTCTCTGCAACCGAAGCAAAAATAATTTGAACGCTTCACAAAATATTAGACTCTATCATAAAGACATCCACAAATTACCAATGCCTGATGTCGTAACTGTCCGTTGCATTTGATTCTGTCGGTTCTCGTTTTAAAACACTTCTAGAAGAGAGTGCTCAAAAAACCTATAAATAACGGTGCTCTGGACGTGAGCTTATTTTTTTTATTGTTTAGTACTGACACTGACGTTGGCTCTGTATGCCCGTTTAAATCTAATTTGCCACATCTGCCTTGCTCTTTCTTCTTTTTTTTTTAAGAGGGCGGATGCAAAGTAGCAATGCATGGATTTTGAATTTTGCCTCCCGCTCGGAAAAAATATCATTGATAGCGTTCTGATGTTGAAAAATGCTAACAGGAATATAGCTTTGAAATACCTCAAGTGTATGAATGGTTCCCTCATATCAAAAATTAGGACACATCAAAATCAAATCATGGCAAACTTCGTTCTAGAAGTCCACCAACTGCCCGAACAGATGAAAATGTTCAATAAATTTGGAAACTTGCACATGTGCGATATTCCTGAACATTAAAAATATGTAGAAGTTAACTAGATTATCTAGGAATTTGTTTCTGCGAATATTGACAAACGATTTGGCAATGAGAAGAATCGCTACCAAATTTGAGTCTCGATTTTTGAATGATCAGCGAAAAAAAAAAAAAAAATATTAGCTTCCTAGTTTTAGGCCAAAACCTCCATGACTCATCTGACCTTGCTCTATGTGATATCTTTTCCCCCTCAAATGAAGAATGACACGAAAATACGACGATTCAATGACGTAGAAATAATCGAAAATAATAAAAAACGATGGAAATCTGTGAACAATCGATGCAGATGATCATCAAAAATATTTCCAACAATAAGATCTCTAATTTTTTTAAAAAATTTGCTTTTATATTGGAGAGTACTTTGAAAGAGAAAAGGCAGCTTTGTGATAAAAAAAAATGATATACGTAGCTTACAAAAAAATTATACATCTATTTATTATTTTTCCTGAATGCACGTTTGCATACAGTGGTTACTGAAGGCAGCATTACAAGTAGGTGCCACGGTCGATTTGTTCGTCATGACTGAACTCTATTAACAAGCAATTTGTCTCAAATATGATCCAAAGTCTTATTGTCATGACTGAATAAGTCACTTGGACTAAAATTATACACATTTGACACTAATTAGTTTATTTCATCGATAACATAACATTATCCAAGATGTATATTAGATGTAGATGAGTATTATCCAGATGTATATTTTCATTGTTTCCTTTCTTTCCTCATATTAGTGCTATGTTTTTGAGAAGGTTTGTATTTAATTAATTTGTAATTTTTAATTAATGAATTATGCAAAGTTTTATTAATGTTATGATGCATATTTTGTTTTTCAGTAATATTTAGCTTTTTTTCATCATAACCTTTTGTTAGTCTATTATTTAAAAATAATATTTTTAATTTTTATAGTTATTTTCATGGTTTATTGTAGTTCTCTTTTAATTCTGTAATGTTTGTAGAATTTTAGTCTTAATAAATTTGTCATATTTTTTTTTAGAATTTGTTATTTATTTTTAATATGATTTTGCACATAATTAAATTTTATCTAATTATTATATATATATATATATATATATATATATATATATATATAAAATAGTGAGCCAAAGTGAAGTAATACCGTTGCTGAAACCATTTAAGAAACTTCTAAGCTTATTAAATATAAACCTTTCTTTTACAATTAAAATATTTTATTCCTAATTTATATATAATAATCACATATTTATAGTGGGGATATAATCATTTAGTTTTCTATAATCTCTTTTAAACTAGATACGTTAGAAACACCAAATTATTGCTACTGTAATGTGATGTTTGTAAAATTATGTAGCTAAGTATTCAAGTGCAAGTTTGAAATTCCTCATCCAAGAATGAGAAGCACTAACTCTAGAGACAGCTGTTGATCATTCATAAATCAAGCTGATTTGGCTGACAATGTAATTAAGTTCAGACGAGCGTATATTTGGGCCACCTTCTAAGTTAGGCTTGATTCTAAGTTCAACTCAATAATACGTTTCACAGGACCACGTGGCGAATTTCACAGGCTTTTATCCTTGCTTCAATGGCAGAAACCTAAGTTTATATCACAGATGAGGGATAATTAACGAGTAACAGTCTTATTTCGTTTATTATATTTCAATTATTTTTCTTAATACAGAGAGAAAACATTATAAAAAAGATTTTTCTTGTAGAACCCATTCTTAAAATAATTGTACATTATTGTAATATTTATTTCTAATGTTTTTGTTGTTTCAAGAACAAGAAATTTTGTATTTAATTATATTGATTCTAATATCAGAAATATTATGTTTACTTATATTCTGCAGATGATATTTTGAGTCGGGACCCTTAGACTTGAAAAGTTTCAACTTTTTTTAAAAAGAAATATATGTTAAACCCCAATATTTCTGAACATTTTGGTACCAACATTTTAATGATACTACTATCAAAATTTCCAGAGTCATAAGTAAAATCTAAACTTTTTTTAACAAATTTTTTAAACTCTAACTTTATTTTTCTCAAAACAAAATAGTTAAGGATGCGTATCGGATTTCTCAGAAACTATTAATCATATTAGTTTGAAATTTCATAACACACAATAACACATGTTCCAAATAAACTTCTTTATAAATTATGTATCACACACACACAATTTTTAAGAAATTATTCACAGAAATATTTACAATGAATTTTAATTGGATTTTATCTCAAGGTTTCATATAATTTTCTTAATAATTATATTAAAATCTTTTTTTATATTAGACTATTTAAGCCATATGCTTAAAGTCAACACAGAACTTTGTTCTTCTAAATATCATTGCTTTTGTAAATTTTGATCAATGTTATTCTTTATAATTCTGTGAGAAGTAACATAATGAATTCTGTAATTTGAAAAAAGAGTCAAATTTATATTCTTTTTTAACTTCTTAATAAATTTTAAAAATTGTGCAAAAATATGAGAATTAATGCAAAAATATATGACAATATTTGATAAAAGTTGTTAGTTTCAACTTTGTTTCATGGTAGGTTATATTCGATGGAAAAAGGATGTTTTATCGCATTTACGATAACAGTTGTGTCCTTAAATACCTTAGGAAACACCATTTTCTTAAAATCTTTGATCGAGCTTTATTTAAATATCAAATCACAAACATTTTGTACTGAATTTTGGGGTCAGACTAAATTTTTTTAGAAAAGCACTCAGAAATTTGCAATGTGATTCCTTCTGAAGATACTATATTCTTTATAAACATTTCATAACCTTTCCACTTTTGCATAATCTTTCCACTTACTATTTTTCTAAAATTATTTAAACTGCTTGTTAATTGATTGACTTATTAAAATTTATTTTATATCTGTTAAGGATTATTTCTCAGTATATATCTATTTAATTATAATTTAGAAATAAGGGAATTCTTTTATTTAGCTATTTCATGCATTTTTATCGATATGGAGAAATATTCTTCAGTGTGACGTAGAATATTCTAATAAGAAGTTCAATACATTCGATATAACTTGATACTGCGAATGTTAGGATAACTTATAATTTATAAAAAAAAATTGTACTCATGTCATAGGAACCACTTGAAACATATAAATAATGATACTCATATCCAACACAAAATGGCTCGGATTTTGTATCACACTTCTTACCATTAACACTGAGAATTAACTGGCCTAATTTAAAAACTTCAGAAAGGATAATAAAGATGGCATATGGTTAGGAAAACATTTTCAACATTTTCCTTTCTTTCAGAGGTGAAACACGCTTTTTGTTCCTCTAAGTATTGCAAACATTTTAAAACCAATGGTTTGACTGCATCACAATCTTTTTGTTGTTCTACTCATTTCATGGTCGTTTCGAGGATGTGAAAACATTCCTCACTAAATGTTTCAGCGTGGAAATCGTCGCTAAGCTCTTTCTCATTGTCGCAAGTTCTCGGTCAAATATAACACAGGCAAAGACTTCATCAGCCGTCAATACAAAATTGACAATATCATCGACATTTTATTCCTTCAAGTGTAGAATGTTTTCCTGGTTGCATTTGTTTATTTTATTTGTTTCGTTGTTTTATTTTAAAGACGGACCAGCTACGCTTGCTTCCTTTTTACTTTTTATTTGACCACACATCTAAAAGCTATTTACAAACGCAGCAAATTTTAATCATTTAATAATTGTGAGCTTCAAATTATCAAGAGTTCCATTATTGCCCACGTCAACGTATTACAGAGAAAATTCTCGTCTGCCTTCTTTCACAGAAAGTTCTCATCTGCCGGTACATGGCTGAAGAGCCGCATATCTGCATTAGCGCGCATGACGTTGGCGCACATGCGCCAACATCCCGCCCGGCCTTGCCATGTTCACATGCAAGAACTTACAAATAACATAATTAGCATAATAAAATTAGCACATAATTAAAGCACAAATTAAGTGTAATAATAAAATTTAAATCTACAAATTTACACAAATGAAATATAAAATACAATACAAATACACACAATTCACTTAGTATCAATTGGTAGAACAGCTATTTTACTAATAGCTCTTTTAAATTCACCTGATTGAGTTTTAACCTTGACAACTCTCACTTTTCCGTCTGACCCATGATATACTTCTAGGATTCGACCTAAAGGCCAAGTATTTATGGGTAAGAAATCCTCTTTGATTAAAACCATTTGACCTATCATTAGATCATTTTTTTCAGTTATCCATTTCGATCTAGCTTGCAATGTATTCAAATAATCAGACTTCCATTTTTTCCATGTGTGTTGTACAACCTTAGTAATCTTTTCCCACCGACTGAGACGATTTTCATTTACATTTATTAAATTTGGCTCAGGTATTGATGTTATAGGTCTCCCTATCAAAAAGTGACCAGGGGTCAAAACATCGAAGTTATCTGCGTCACTACTGAGGGGAGTCAGTGGACGCGAATTTAATATTCCTTCTACCTGAATCACAATAGTTTCAAATTCTTCAAAAGTAAAGTGAAGATTTCCTATCGCTCTTTTAAGATGGTGCTTCACAGAATTTACACCCGCTTCCCAAAGTCCTCCAAAGTGAGGGGACCTGGGAGGTATAAATTTCCAATCTATACTTTCTGACACGAAATATTGAGCTAAATTTTCATCGGGAAAATTAATTAATTTATGAAATTTCTTTAATATTGAGTTTGCTCCCACGAAGTTAGTAGCATTATCTGTGTAAATTTTGGAGCATTTGCCCCGTCTACTAGTAAAACGTTTAAGTGTTGCTATCAAAGCATTGGAAGTGAGATCCGATAATAACTCGAGATGGATGGCCTTCGTAGAAAAACATATGCAAACACAAATGTATACTTTATTTAGAGTTCCCTTTCTCTGATTTTTATATTTGACCAAAAAGGGTCCGCATAAATCAAGTCCAGCAATAGTAAATGGGCTGGATACATTTACTCTTTCACTGGGCAAATTTCCCATAATTTGTGAAGAAAGAATGGGTCTGCTTTTAAAGCATGTCACACATTGATGAACGGTTTTACGTGCGATGCTACGGCCGCTCAAAGGCCAAATTTTTTGTCGTACTGCATTTAACCATCCCTGTGGGCCAACGTGAAAGAGTCTTCTATGCAAGCTGTTAAAATAAAGTTTACTTAATTTTGAACCTTTTGGTAAAATCGCAGGATGCTTAATAAAATATGGCACAGATGCATTTTCTAATCTTCCGCCTACGCGAACTATTCCTTCTCCATCTACAAATGGAAACAAATTAGAAATATTACTTGGAATTTCTTTTTTATCAAACAAGGGTTTTTGGGCATGCTTGATAAATTTAATTTCTGACTCCTTGAATTCGGTTACAGTTAGGGGCCCAACCATCTTAGACTTATTCCTACAGTCGTAGATGAATCTGAAAATATAAGACAAAATATTAATAACTTTGAAATAATTATTAGAAAGTTCTAAAAGTTCGTCAAAGATGCTAGAGGAATCGCTATTCAGCAAGACAGTCTCTTCACTTCTCTCAGCTTCAGGCAATTTTTTCCTTTCTTTAACTACAGTCTCTTTCTCATTTTCTGTGAGGTAGTCCAACTCAGGAACCACGTGTTGAAAGTTTTTAGGAAATTCAGGATCTGTCAAAAATTCTGCACCTGTCCACCACCTGGAATTTGTTACCAGATAGTCAGCGCTCAGTCCACGAGAGAGGAAGTCTGCAGGGTTTTCTTTACCAGCACAATGGTACCATGAGTGGGGATCCGTTAGACAGGTTATTTCGTTTACTCGGTTAGCAACGAATTGTTTCCATCGGGTTTTGTTTCCCTTTATCCAAAACAGAACTATTTTGGAATCAGTCCAATGATATTGTAAACAGGATCTTTTAAGATTCACGATCTTTTTCACCCTAGATGCTAGGCGAGCAGCGACTAGAGCTCCGAGTAATTCCAGTCTGGGCAGGGTCACACAGTTTAATGGTGCTACACGACTTTTTGAAGTCACAAGTTTAACAGAAATTCCATTCCTTGACTTAGTCCTCAAATATATGGCTGCGCCATACGCCTTATTGCTGGCGTCACAAAAGCTATGCAACTCAACATCATCTACTAGCAAAGTAGAATCTAGAACTAATCGGGGTATTTTTAGACTTCCTAAGTGGGGAAGTTCTTCACGCCATTTTTTCCACTCCTTTTCAATATGTGTAGGCAATGGGTCGTCCCATTGAATTTCTTCCTTCCAGAGATCTTGAAGGAGGCATTTCATTCTAACGGTGAAAGGAGAAATTAACCCTAATGGGTCAAAGATCTTACCAACTGCTTGCAGTATGAAGCGTTTCGTATTTTTATCTAAAGAAACAAATTCCAAAAGACTTTTAGTATCCGTAGTCAAGTAATCTTCATGAGAATTCCATGACAATCCTAGGACTTTTGTTTCATTTGCGCCCAAACTTACAACAGTTTCATGTACAGGGTGTACATCAAAATTTTCCTTCTTCCATTGCTCCATTAAATTAGTATCATTAGTAATCCATTTTCTGAGATCCATTCCAGCAGCTTCCATAACATATTTTGCTCTTCGTGAAGTTTGAAGCGCTTCTTCAAATTCGTTACCACCGGAAATAAGATCGTCAACGTAGAAGCTTCTATCTAAAAGTTCTACAGTGTCAGGGAATTCATGTTTATACTTCTCAATATGATGCCTAATCGTGGCTGCGAGAAGAAAAGGACTTGAACTGACACCAAAATTTACTCGATTAAAACGGTATACCTGCAGTTTGGGCTTTTTATGAACACACGGTTCGTCATCACTCCAGAGAAATCGAACGGCATCTTTGTGTTCGTTAGCGAGACAGATTTGTAAGAAAGCTTGTTTAATATCAGAACAAAAGGCTATTGCATTCAATCTAAAATTAATTAATATGTCAAAGAGATTTGGATTTAAATTAATTCCTGGCCATAAACAATCATTTAATGAGAGTTCATTATTTTGATGACTTCCAGCGTCAAATACAATTCTTGTTTTCGATGTTAAGCGACCTTCCTTTCTTACGGCCTGATGAGGTAAATAATATACAGGTCTTTTTAACTCATTATCTGTAGTTTCGGTTTTAACTTCTTCTATAATACCCTGTTCTGAGTAATCGAGAATGATTTCACGGTATTGCTGATATAACTCCGAATCATGACCAAATCTTCTCCACAAACCCTGGAAACGTTGTTTAGCCAGGGAATAATTATCGGACAATTCATTATAAGATTTTCTTAAGGGAAGTTGTACGATATAACGGCCATTTTCGAATTCAACAGTTTCTTTAAAAATTTCCATAGCTTGATCCCTTTCATGAACAGCTGGATCATCTCTTATCCCCAGACCCTCTAAATCAAAAAATAATTTTAAAGTATCTTGAATAGAGTCATTACTCAACAAAAAACACTGTCCTTGTTTATCAATTTGTCTTTCTTTAAGTTTACCACACGCAATCCACCCAAATTCGCTTTCCTTGAAAAATAGCTCTTCATTTACTTTATACGTATTCTGTTTTAAAACTTTAAAAAAAATATCAGCACTAATTAAAGCATGTACTTCTTTCGCTTCATAAAACGTTTTGTCAGCTAAAGTTAAAAACTGTGGAATTTCCACATTAGAAATATCTAAACACGAAGAGGGTGTAAATTCAGTTATTTTGTCTACAATCAAGAAATCTATTGGTTCAACAAAACTGCTATCTTCGTTTGAAATAATTGTGTTTAATTTCCATTTTATGTTCTGCATTAATCCATTTAGACCGGATACCGGTGTCTTTATTTTTTGCTTTTATATTCCCAAGCAATTACTCATTCCCTCTGTTAGTACACAAATATTACTCGCGGAATCAAGTATAGCTCGTATTTTTATTCTTTGATTATCTGCTCTGGAAACATAAATCTCAGCAGTTGAAAACAGAACATTTTTTTTGTTTGTCTGTTCGGGCAATGTGTTATTACTCAACACTGACGCGGTCGTATTAGCATTAGAATTTTTATTAACTGTTTCGCAATATTCTTTTTCATTCCCGTTATTGATGACTAAAGGGTTTTTCATTTTCGATTTAGTACAGTTTTGAGAACAAATCAAATGGCTATGTAAACCACCACATATGCATCTATATTTAGATAAGCAATTAATTTGAATATGGTTGGATTTTAAGCACAAATTACAAAGTTTGTTTTACGAATGAATTTAAGTTTTTCCTCAACACTAAATTTTAAAAAAATAGGGCATCGATATATCGGATGTTGTGACTTACACACTATACAATTTTTATTTTTATTTTCATTTACTACGAAAGCCTTTGGCTTAGTATTGTTGGCACAAAATTTATTTGTGTTAACTTTAGAATTTCTATCAACTGACAATAAAACGGATTCCCGTTGTTCCAAGAAGGCAATAAATTCTTCAAATGTTGGAACATTTTTGGATTTATGAGATAATTCAAAATTTCTTCTCGATTCTCTGTCAAGTTTCTCAACAAGAATATTAATAAGTAAAACATCGGATAATTTATTTTGCTCATATTTAAGCACTTTTAATGCACGTATATTTTTTTGAACGCAATCAATCATATTTCTAATTTCTGTGGAATTTTCATTTTGTATTTTGTCAAATTTCAAAATGTTTTGAATATGAATATTGATTATCAAACGTTCATTCTCATATCTATTTTCTAAAAATTCATATAAGGAATCAAAATTATCAAAATTACTACACAAATAATTTACTTCATGAGTTAAACAAGATCTGAGGTAGTACAGCTTCTGAGACTGACTCAGTTGCGTATTATTTGTGATCAGATCGTCAAATTGGACTTTAAAGGAACTAAATTCTTCATATTTTCCCGAGAACTCGGGTAAAAGTAAAGGGGGTATTTTAGTTTTGATTTCGAAATTATCATTCGATTTCGTTACTGCCCCAGAACTTGATTTCTTAGAGGAATTAAGAATAATTTCAATTCTTACCTCTAATTTCTCGAGGCGTTCTTCAAGAAGATCGAGTTCTTCGTCGATAGAAGCCAATTCTGCATCCTTTACATTAGGAATGGAGTAATAGTTGTTGCGCAGTTCCTCAATATTTCTTTGCAGTGCAATAACATTTTTGAGCTTTACTTTCGTTTCAACCGAATCGGTTTCTTCATTGGCGCTTTTAATAAAGGTTTCAATTCTGCTAATTTTACCTTTCAAGGTACTTCTTGATCTATTTAGTATTTCCATAGTTCACTGATCGCTCCGGCTCGACGGACCAAGATGATTATTTTATTTGTTTCGTTGTTTTATTTTAAAGACGGACCAGCTACGCTTGCTTCCTTTTTACTTTTTATTTGACCACACATCTAAAAGCTATTTACAAACGCAGCAAATTTTAATCATTTAATAATTGTGAGCTTCAAATTATCAAGAGTTCCATTATTGCCCACGTCAACGTATTACAGAGAAAATTCTCGTCTGCCTTCTTTCACAGAAAGTTCTCATCTGCCGGTACATGGCTGAAGAGCCGCATATCTGCATTAGCGCGCATGACGTTGGCGCACATGCGCCAACAGCATTCTTCAAATCCTGAGATTTTTTCATGAGACCAGACATTTCTTTCATCCACCTCTACATAGTGTGCAACTTAGAATCTGTCAACATTTACCTAAGTTTCGGTAGATTGGTATTGGGATAATATATGTTTTATTGTTTTTGGGTTATAATGAGGATATAGATAATAGTTTGAGAAACTTTGAAATTTGAATTACTCTCTCTCTATGATATCATTTTACCGGAATAATACGTTAAATTCTATGGATATAAATGATTTTATATATGAATATAAGAATTCTACTATTTTCAAAATTAGTTTATCATTTCTATTCTGCATTTATACAGTGAGGGAGAAATTGGTTATTAATTGTTGATTCAAATATTCTTAGTCAATCCAAAAGACCATGTTTGAAAATTGTTTCAATGTTTAGTGAAAGCAACTGTCATGGGCCACGTAACTCCATAATATACTTCAAAAATTTTGAGCTTTTTTTTTATGATATTGTATTACATCAATAGCAATTGATAGTAAAAGTTATTGGACTAAAATAAATTAATAACGACATCATCAAGAAATTTCTAAGAATCAGAATAAGAGCATATCTAGAAAGTTCTATACAGAAAATGACATAAATTAATGCAGATCACAAGAACACCTGATTAAACTTCCGAGTATATCCAAATTATTTCTTATAAATCAAGACACATATAAAATATGTTTCCATATAAGATCAAGAGACATCACTGTGAGAAATAAGCAAATTAAAACAATAGTGATTTACACACAGTGATGCAGTGTGCCAAACTTCGTTATCTAAAATGGTTTTTGAAGTTAAGAGATCAGTTTTGTTGCAGATGATTTTGATAAGCTCCTGTGTAATTAATGATATGATGAGGCATTGCCGGGAATATATTGTACATACATGATAGAATTTTTTATTGTTGTAAAAGCAAGTCGTGTACTGGAGATGTGTTAACTACTGCATCAAAAGCCATCTGCAAGGGCTCTTTAAACAACATATGAAAAATTATCACAAAAGCACAAGTGGAAAAGACAGATATGATTTGTTTATTGCAGCGACCAGAGACTGAATCGCCTAAGTAGTCATTGACATTGAATTTAACATAATGTCGATAACATCACAGAAAAATACAGCAAAATCAATGACAAAGGGATGAGAAATAATACTGGAATCTATATAATATGAGCAAAAATGATTTATGTAGACATATTTAATAATCAGTATATCCACATAAACGAACATATTTAAAAAAAAAATAGTCCCAAATAGGTGGATATATTTAGTTAAAAATCAGTATATCCCCTTATAGGTCGATGTATTTTATTAATAATCAGCATATACATGTATGTATGATTAATAATAAGAATGTGATTAGATGTTTAATTATATCCGCCTTAAGGCTGTAGTTAATTAATAATCAATACATCTACAATATATATTTGATCAATATCCCCTTATGAGTGGATATACGAATATTTGAAATGTAATTTTCAATGGTTTATTTCAGCTAATTATTTTATATTCAATTAATATCGTTGAAGGTTTATGTGAGTGATTAATCCCGTAAAAGGAATAAAACACATTTATGCACAAATTATGAGGCAGGAAACATTCTCTTCTTTTGTGCTAATTAAAAACAAGAAAAAATACTTATCTGGGTCAAATTAGATGACATTAAATAAACTACTTAAAACTGCTTTCAGTATTATTATTCTCAAAATATTTGAAGAGTTTTAACAACACATATATTTATTAAAAAAAATCAAAATGAAACAAAAGCTATTTGCGTATCAGCTATGATCAATTTTTAATTTTAAGAAGAATTTGGCGTAATTAAAAAACCGAGGAATGTAACATTTTCTCAAAGCAATTAATTACATTTTCTATTTGAGGAACCATGTTTCATTTTTGGAGAGCATGTTTGCTAATGAGCATGAAATTTGAACACGGTATTTGAAGAATAAACTGTTCTGTTTTAAGAACAAGATATTTTGATCCTTGATGATAAGTCATGCTTAAAAAAGTATTTAATTGCTTACTAAGTGTTTCGAACAGTTTGTTTAGTGACTCTCACATTTGCGAAAAAATTTGGTAAATAAAAGGCAAATCTTATCATTTTAATTTTCGAACGTATTTTTTTATGATAGGAATATAACTGCTTGACCTTTTAAAAAAATTGAGCCTTAAGTACAATTTCAGTGGGGCATTAATTAGACAAAGTTTAATTACATCTAGCATTTTTTTTAATTCTTTATCTGAAATTCTATGATATGAAGTAAATTTAAACAGAGCTCAAATCTTAATTAGCGTATAATTACAAACAGATAGTAAGGTTTACAATAGGATTCTTTACTGAATTTATTTCTTTGACCACTCTAATATACGATATAAACCAGAAATATTGTTACTTTGAGTGTGTGTACTTTTGTTTGTATGTTTGCTCCTTTAAGTCAGCTCACTTTCATTAGTAACAAAATTAATTTTCAAAATTAAACAAGAGCGGTTAAATATTTTTTTATTATTTTTATCCAACTGAAAGGAAATCACCTTTTAGGTAAGTAGTTTTTACCTATCAATTGATATTGTTTCTTATATTACTGGTTTCAATAATCCTTTAAATGACCCATAATAGTAGATTCTAATTAATCAAAATTTATATTACTTCTTGTAAAGTCTTATCTCAAAATCATCAAACCATTTCTCTTGAAATTGGAGCATATTTTGAAAGCAAATAATTATGATATTGCTTAGAATTACCATTGATATGTACAATTGTGTTAAACGAAGAATATATATCCGAAGAGTATAGTTCCTTTAGCATAAATAAATGAAAATAGAAAAGTGTGGTCTGCTTGACGTACGCAAATGATTTCAATGAGCATGATAGAATTTGTTTCCAACCTTCAGATACTGCCAGTAACTTCCTACGAAATATGAGTAAGGAAAACAAAGGAGCTTAGTTGGATATTTGTGTTTTATTAATAGTAGAAAAATTTTACAAAAAATACTGCATTACAGGCTTTGCAAAGTTTGTTGATTTCCACATGCAAATAAGCCACAAACCAGCTAATCAAGTAGAAAGAAACTAGACGGACTTGCATAGTGCTATCTCAAAAGAGGCATTCCTCTATAGCTTCCAGAAGTACCAGAACAATTTAGAGAAGTGTGATAACTCAAGGGGACTGCTTTAAGAAGATTAGTGTAGGAATTTTTTTTATATGAATAGATATTTTTATGAATAAAAATTGATCTCATTTGAGCATGCAGAGAAATATTATTTTTGTTTACTTAATTATTTTCTCAATTCAATATAAAATATGTGCATGCAATAGAAAACTGAGTCTAATGTTGTCAATGAATGACCAATGTTGGAAACTTTCGTCAATGTCCACAAATTTGTTTTCTGTATTGCCCATAATTAATTAATTAAATTAAATAGATTTTTCAAGAAAATTTAACTGCATGCTACAGGTGACAAAGTTTTTCTTACTTCTGTTTCTAATTACTGTAATATATTTCGTTACATCTGACTATGGTTCAAGTATCTCTTGATAAAATGGTAAAGAAAATAGCAAACACTAGCAAGTAAGACATCATTTATAAACTTATACTCTTGAGAAAAAAATAAATATTTTATAAATGTCCTTTTGATATTTTTTTTTACTTAGTTCTACTTTCACACACCTTCCAGAAACAAATTAGGTACGAAAGTTGAGAAAAATATTTTTCTAGAAGCATAGTATTTTATAAATATAATTCTTTTTTTCAGAATCTTATGAAATATTTACCAATGATTACAGATAATTCTAATAAATAACACAATTTCCAAAATGAAGTTGCTGCAAATATTATTTTATTGCGAGAGATGATTAAATATAAATAAAACCTTTTTATATATTTTCACATATGTTACTTATCAAAACCTATTGTTATTTTTCTTTCTATATTCTTTTAAGATCTACGCATTTCTTCAACTTACTGGGAATTTTTTTTTTAATTCCTGTATGATAAAAAAAAAAAACTCAGATGTATCCAAAGCCAACTGGGCATAAATTCTTCTACTTTCTGTTTCATGTGTATACTAATACGCTTTAAAAAAACAAATTGAAAGCATTTTATTGTATTCCGAGAAATAAAAATATTTCAATTCCACCTAACATGAAAGTTTTTCTCCCTCTAGCGCGTACATAAAGATTCCAAACAAATGTTTGATCGAAAGTGCCAAATCTTGACTATAAATAGGATATTCAATGACATTTCTTTCTTTTTAATGTTGCAATAGATGTGTAGGTTTTGCCTTGCCCTGAGGAAGGAGAACATTGATGATCATGCAGGAACTTTTTTTTAGCCGATATGTTACTTTAACCGCCTCCAAAAGTGTACAATACCACATTAATTGTAAATCAGCAAAATCGGTGTACATAACACCCTGGTGATTCCCTCCTTCTGAAAAAAAAAAAGAAAGTAGTGAGAACTTTTTCAGCAAATCATCAAGTTTCTTATTCCAATGGAACATTTTTAATATTATGCCTATTCCATACTGAACATCTTTGTTTCAGGGGTCCAGAAACTAAATAAATAACTTATGGAAAATAAAGTAATTTCAAACAATTATTTAAATTTTAAATTACTCAGCACGGTTGTTGTGGCGAAGTATTTAAAATGTTTTATTTCACTATTTAGAAAGAATCATTTATATTTCCTGCAACTTCGAACCTCATATTTTCTCTCTCTCTCTCTCTCTTTCGGCAAGAATTAATTCATAATATTTCTTACATACTCTTACACACATATATCAGAAGCCTAAGATCGGCTCACTTGAAGAAAAAGAGTACATAGAATAAAATGGAATCCGAAAAAATGACGTAACAAAATCAAGACTTAACCACGCAAATTTTCTATTTTACTTTTCATGCGTTGAATTGTTTATGAATACCACCTACTGTGAGTAATCAGTTTTAAAAATAAATGAATTTCTAATTTATTAAATGTATACGAATTTCTTATAAATCGTTATAAAGAAAAAGAATGTTTATTTCAGAATATTCATGTCATCAAGGTGACTCCAATTTCGAAGAGAATGAAAATATTTACGTACAGAAAAATTGAACCTTACAGGGAAAAAACTCTTGCTTACTTTCAGATATGAAAATTTTATCCTTAGTTCGTGATACTTTTCCCGTTATTTATCTTTTATTCTTAGAATGTAAAGGCCTTTTAATTAATTGTTTGCTTATAAAAAGTTCTTCAGTCATTAGTGTCTTGTTTCCATGGTATTTAAGAATTTATAAGCACCAAAGAATGGAATTTTTCAACGCTTAAATGAATTCTATTAAACGTTGTATGCAGGTGTTATATAAATACAAAGAACTAGATTAAAGTTTAACTAGACGTAAGAAAAGAGTTTGACACAATAACATTTATTTAAATATTTGATACATCCATTGAGAAAACCATATTCATGAAATAGCTTAAATTTTAAATAAAAAAACAAGCAACGTAACTTAAACTTCACGTCATTTACAAGATTATTTTACATGATTCATAAATAACTGAGCAAAATGTCTTCAATATAAAAAAAGAGTATATTTTGCAGCAAAAGTAGAAACTTCTGTGACTATAATGAATTTCCACTATGAAAATTATTCTAATTAAACAATATTTAAATCTTTGATATCTATAAGATAATATGGAGTTAATTAAATCATTTAAATAATATATAAATGACATAATATATAAATTGAGTCATAATATATAAATGACTCAATTAATTTCAAATTATTGTTTTCAATCGCATAAGTTAAAAACCAAAAAAATTTATTCGGTTTTAAATTAATCAATGAAGAACTTAAATTTGTTTTTTTTTTAATTTTCTGTATTTAATTGCACGTGAATCGAAATGTGTCATAGGCTTTTACTAATTAATTTCAAATTAAATAATTGGTAAAAAAATAAAAACTGCTAAAAGGCTAGCAGTAAAATCATTTGAGAATCAGCACTAAACAATCTTTCCACCTCAAAAAAATTTCTGATTGCCTAGTAAATAGAAGAATCAAATTTTTACTCATAGTAATCATTGATAATTTAGTATATTAATTATTAATAAATTATAAACCATTTATAATATAATATATAGATATTCCTTCCACATTATTTTGAAAACATTTTATTCTTTACCGTGAAATTATAACGTGAAATTTGATAAACGCAGCTCATCTGTTATAAGTACTTTAATTTTAAAAGTCCAAAATTATAATTGAAATGAATGTACCTTTAAACATTTAATTTTTAATATGGTGTAGCAATCAATTGTGATATGCAAAAAATTTAACAACCGGTGCAAGACCGTTTAAAGTAATAAAATATGATTCACCGAAAAAATAGTTTTTTTCAAATATTCCAAACAGTTAAGTATTAGCTGCCTTTTTATTTAAATATGTAATTCATCTCTATTGTATAACGTTTCGAAGAAGTTATCTTATATGCCATAACGTTTAATATTTAAATTCTATCAAAAAATTGTCCATGAAAAAGTGTGAATGATGTGAATCTGTTAGTATTTTAATAAGAGTAGATTAAATACTAACAGATTCACAATACAGATTAAATACTAACGGATGTACCAATATTACAGAGGTAAAAAATAAATCTAGGTAAATGGGATGACTTATTGAAAAAGAATGAAATGTATTTATATTTGAGCTGTTTACAAAGACTTCACATCGTCTCTACCACATGTTCTTGAATACGTCTGTATTCTTTAAGAACTTTTTTCCGAATTAGGGTTTTTACATAACAAGAAAAAGGTTAACAAATATAAGAAAGAAAATTAATTCACGCTATTATTAAAAGATGGGTTAAACTCTATAAAAATATTTTCAAATGTAAAATAATATTAATTTACAAAGGCTTGAGGTGCTTAACTAAGATACCTGGATAGTTACCGATAAATTAAGTATCATAGCTACTTATAACATAGCTACTTAAATATCATATCTACTTATGTGAAGTACACCTCAAGCTTTTAAAAATTATCTATTATTTACATTTAAAATATTTTTTATTCCTTTTAGATCATCTTTACATAAAAACTTGGTTAATTTTTTGCCTTACATACATTTCAATCTTTTTAGTACATACATTTTACACATACTTGATTCTTTTGTAAATTTAACTCTAAGGAACAATTACATGAGCTATACGCGTGCGCAAAATTTCAACTCAGTTCCAGGTTGATAATTACAAATTCCTGACGCCTAAGACCCTACCTACGAGTCCGTCTTTGGATCAACATACATAGTATTGTGCAGCCATAAAGGTTATATGTATGAAAAATTTCTACCAGATTCTATCATTAAGAGTGAGTAAAACTGGAGCACAAAGTGCAAATCCCGATTTCTGAACCCCTAAGTGCGTCCTGCTTGAGTATACCATAGTATTTTTTTGTCCTCGGATTATATATGTGTGCAAAACTTCACCTGGGTTGGAATAAAAGATACAGATTAAAATTAGGTTAAAAAGTGCACAGCCAGGCCTCTAAATCTGTCACTATTTGAACCTACCTTAGTATTACATGAGTATTATAATCGGAGTTATATGTGTTTGCAAAATTTCAGCTCGATCGTATGATAGGAAATTGGTTACAATTCGAGTACAAATTTTGAACTGGAAAGACATTCATATATATGAACATAGTAATTTAAATAAATTTCTGTAAAAAATCATTCTACGTATTCTGACTGTCCACAGTAGCTTCTTTGTGAGATTATTGCTCATTCTGCATGCTTGTTCTTCACTTTAGACAAGAAACAAGATCAGTGAACAATTAGTAGAAAATATTTCAGCTCGTTTACCTTTCGAATTGTACACCTAACGAATGACTGCATATCGTCAGAAGAAGAGGTAATGGCCTTTTATCTAATTTTCTTTTCAATACCAATCTTAACAGTTTTTTTGTGTTTAATATTTGTAAAATTGCCGGAAAGAAAACTTAACATTTAAAGACCACTAATATTGAAAATAGAATTATACAAAAGAATAATTATATAAAGAAACTTATATAAATAGAATTATATAAAGAAAATAGAATTATATAGACACAATATAGTCCAAAACATTGAACGGTTATAAAGATGCTTACTAAAACACATTTTATTTCTTTTGTTTTCCTTTTAGCTACATTTATAGTTTCCTTTTAGCTACGTTTAGTTACATGCGGTATAACCTTCTATTCTTTTTACATTTGTACTTCTGGAGTCTTAAGAAAATAAATACTCTCCAAGGATAAAGTAAGAACTCTAGAAATTTTGTTGCATTACATAATTCTTCAGAGTTTCAACTTTAGAAATAAAACAAACATAATCTCAACTTGAGGTAGACACAGTCATTTGTCAGTCCACAAGAAAATTTAAGATATTAAATGGGGCTCATATATATGTATCTAATAAATGTGTCTGTCTCTATTACAACGGGTCCAATAATTACATCATATACTAAGCTAAAAAAGCACTTAATTTTTGCTACTTTCTTATATACAGACTTTTGTAAGGAAAAGAACATTATCTTGTTGCAAGAAGAAGAATTAATAAAACAGAATCAAATCACTTACAAAATATTAAATTAGAATTGTAAGCATACCATATAGTTAACCTCTTATTACCACACCCTCATGCATTATACTAGAAATCTTTCACTGCCTCCTGTACGTTATTCTTGTGGGAACGGAATTTTTAATTAACTTTCTTATAAAATGTTGTTTATTCACCAAGAATTTGGGTAACTAGAATTTAAGAATGTTTAAGCTACGCAAAGTAGTGTCGTTAATGCCTTGCATATTACTCGTTCTTAAGCATTGTCTACAGATTTTATGTTACGTTAAAGTTTAACTACTTCGATACAGTGCCCAACAGCAAAGTGTATACAAACAGAAACAATTATGTAAAGTGTTTTAAAATTATCTGAAGAACAGATGCAGCATTGTTTCCTTTATGAGCATTATTAAGTAAACTCATGCATACTTAAGTCTTAACTTTTAACTGTCGAGGCCACAATTTCCGCATAATTACTATCAGTGCTTAAATGTTCACTGATATAAATATAATTATTATTTTTTTTTCATATTTGGTACATATCAGTCATCAACATTCATTAATTCCAAACCGGCATAAAGCAAATTAACAATATGGTGTATAAAAGAAGAAAAAAAAAATTTATTTTTCGAAAAGTCGATGAAGGTAACTAAATCGTCGCCAGTCATATATCATATGCATTACTATAATCATCGTGTTTTTTATCAGTGGTTATACTTGAAGAGAAAGGATATTAATATTGACCTAAATGAAGTAATAGCATAAATTATTAATGCTGAGATACATTGCTTCTACTTTATTTTTGTTGTATATGCAAATAAATTGAACAGCAATTGATATGTGAATTCAATGATAATCTTTCAAAGCCGAAAATACGACAATAATTAAATTTAATTTTAAGTGCTATTATTGGTTATCACATAAGATGTTCCTGTATATAAGTTTATAATCTGTCTGAAGAAGGTAGTGAAATATTAGTTAATTTCCATTTTTCAAGTTTCGTCATTAAGGACTTTTTAATTTTTAAAAGTGGTGTCTTCATTCAGATGAATAGGTAGGGTATGCAAATAAGTTTCATTTAAATTACTTTGATTCATGAAATCTATGTAGTGCTTGGGAACGGGAAGTTGTGGGTTGAGGTTTTTGTATGCCCTGTATTAAAAATTTACTTTTTTTCACGAACATCTATATCGACAGTTTTGAAATATTACTTATTCAAATTCTTACTTATAGAGCAAAAACAAGTTTTCTCAAAAACTTGTAGCTATTGCTATTATTTCAGAATAACGGAGAAAATAAATGCTATTTTGCTATTTACTTGAATTCCTTTTCCTTTTTGCTTACAAGTTATATTCAAAATACATAAAATGAAAGTTTGTAAATTAAAAACAAATTGCTACAAAAATTTTCATTGCTTATTGATATAAATTTCTTTATCGAAAAGACAGTCTTAAAATTCTTTTTCTTGAAGCATGTTTATTGTTGTATTCTAATTAAACAAAAACGCAAAATTTCAAATACCTGCACATGATTTTTACATTTAGAATCAGATGTGGAAAAAAATAGAAAATAATTAAATACCATGAAGAGAAAAAAAAACTGTTCAATAAAAATATATCGCTGTAAATTAATATATTTATTTTTTTAATTTATGCCATAAGAATTACAACGTTATAATTTAGCTAATGATTTCTTTAAAAAAAATGTAATTTCTTCGATATCTAGATTTGGACAATTCTTTATTCAAATATTTTTCAAACTTAAAATTTCCTTATATATATATATATATATATACTGCACATAGATGAACCTTTTTCTTCTAAATATATTTCTCGTATGAACTTATTAATTAACTTCATTTATAAACTATTCGTATATGATCCCCTTACAAGCATCTTTTTTCCTGTGTTTACTTACAGATTGCAGTGATTTTAAACTTGATTTTTAATATTTTGTTTTAGCGTCAAGAACATGTGATCGAGCTGCTTACAATTTTTCAGCACCCAGCAAAGGAGAATTGTTACTGCTTCAATTAAATTTTTCTTATATATTTAGGTTAAAAATGTTAATATTTTTTTATAAAGTTTGAAAGTTAAAGCCAGAAATTAAAGCTTTTAAAGTAAATTTAAATATAAGTTTTAGTTATGTTTAACTTAGACTTTTTTTTAGTTTTATGTTATCGTAGAAAGACACGATTTAATATTTGAACATTCTTCCTTTTTGAACATTCTTCCTTACATATTCTCATTCTACTTTTGAAACTTTTACCTTCTAATACAATCATCCAACTTAATTCGGGATTTTGAGACATAAAGGCATTGAGACGAACGAGCAACTTTCACAAGGAAATATAGCAGTTGCCTGCACTGATCATTCCTCAAATAAAAGTATCGGTAAAGGCAATACCGGCATTTTATCGATTTCTTCAGACCGCAAAAACGTTTTGCATACATGTAATACCATATATATGTCCTCAAACCTTTCTTGCGAGGAAGTTGAAATCACTGAGGCTTTATTTTTTACAAAATAAATTAGACCGCTAGTTCAGCAGACGGAATGGTTATTTTCTCTGACTCAAATTCTGCTCTAGAGGCAATTACAATTCAATAACGAACATCACTCCCTTCAAATGTGATTAACTTAAAAACCCTCAAGAATACTTAAAATTCCTGTCAGTTTCAATGGATACTTGAGCATGTCATCATAGATAGCAATGATCGTGCAGTATTGCTAGCCAAGGAAGCACGAATTACGAGCTTGAACTCAGGAGCAGGCCACTAGCTGATACATCACTGTGGCTAAGTGCAGACCTTTTAGTCATCCTCTTCAGAAATTATTTATTACTGACTTTAGTTTTTCCACGTTAATCGATACAGAGAAAAAAATCAATACAAAAAGTCCTGATAGTACAAACACTTGTATTATTTGTAGAAATTGTTCAGATACAGTATTGACTCCAGAAAATATTTATAACTGTCTAAACATTTTACTGAAACTTTTCAAATTTGACAATGATCCTTATTTACAGCTTCTTTACAGAGCGAAGACTTGCTCTTTAACTGACATTCCTATGAGATTAAGGGGACAAAGACCCAGACATGTATGTGGAAGAATAGAAATTCAGGGCAAAATACGAAATTAAAGGGACTGTGCTTTCTCAACTTCATCGCTATATCGGTGGTATCAATGATCTGAATGAAGGTAATTTCCAGGTTAGGTGCTTTAGAGCTGTAAATAAGGGTCAATGTCAAATTTGAAAAGTTTCAGTAAAATGTTTAGACAGTTATAAATATTTTCTGGAGTCAGAGAAAATAACCATTCCGTCTGCTGAACAAGCGGTCTAATTTATTTTGTAAAAAATAGAGCCTCCTTAATTTCAACTTGCTTGCAAGAAAGGTTTGAGGACATATATTTGGTAATAAATGTATGCAAAACGTTTTTGCGGTCTGAAGAAATCGATAAAATGCCAGCATTGACTTTACCGATACTTTTATCTGAGGAATGATCAGTGCAGGCAACTGCTATATTTCCTTGTGAAAGTTTCTCGTTCGTCTAAATGCCTTTCTGTCTCAAAATCCTGAATTAAGTTGGATGATTGTATTAGCAGGTAAAAGTTTCAAAAGTAGAGGATCTTTGAGAATATGTAAGGAAGAATGTTCAAAAGGACTTGTTTCCTGTTATCCATGTAATAATCCAAAATTGAAGATGTTTAGAACTTTGAAGGTGTTTCTGAAGACCCTGTTAGAATTAAAATAATACTTGTAAAATTAATTTTATAAAACTCAGTTCAGTTTAATTTCTTGCGTATTTGCAAGAACAATTTCGGGATTGAACTTGAGTTGACTGGAAAAATGTAGAATGGAAAAAACAAAATAAAGTCATTATAAAATTAAAAAATAAAAGAGGTTACTTTGGTGTACTTATGAAGAAAGTCTTAATGTGCATGCGTTATGTTTTTCTTGCCTGCGAAATCTGTCAATCACCTACAGAGTAGCTTTGAATGAGGAAAAGTATCGAGTAAGTGTAAAATATAAATTTTACTATTTAGGGCAAAACTTAGAACTGGAGAGAACTCAGTATGCTGCGTTTTTTTTTTTTTTTTTTTTTTTTTTTTTTTTTGGCCCGTTGGAGATTATTCGATTCGATTTCGACTGACGTTGTGTTAGTTTTCTTCCCCTGTAGAGATTGGCATGGCTCAATTCCCTTGATTTCTATTCTGTACTCTTAATGCTTTGTCACTTTTTGTCTATTCATGTTATGAGTTAAATCATTTTTACCATAATTACTACCTGGTTAATTAATCACCACGCAAACCATATATATATATATATATATATATATATATATGAATTACTCTTTTCATTTAAAAAAGATCACATGTACAAAATCAAACATTTTTATAGTCACTATATTGGTTTTGGTTTGAATATGGTGGTATTAAATTTAAAAAAACTTCGGCTTCATCAACTATTCAGTTATAATTTTCATAATTTTGCCATTTTTTACTTACATTATTAAATTATTCTTTCTTAATTTAAACAGGCGACTTAAAGTATTTTATTTTTATCTTGGTAAGTTTTAGACTCTTGCACACCTGCCTGAATTACGCAAATATTTCAAATTAAATCCAGAATTAATCATTCATGTTTGACACATCAAAAAACTTCACTCGTGCGTTATATGTTATTAATAACAGTATAATGGACCGATTCATATCGATTTTCCAGGTAATATCAGTTTATTTTGCTTCTACTCATAAATAATTAATATTCATACACGCTTTATATCTTCTATCCAAAACGAAATATCGCATCGTACACTGAATTTAAACTACTCAGTCTCCCCATAGTTAAAAAATACAATTCAGAATCTTCCACTTGTGGATTAAAATTTGTTACAAATAAATCAAACTACCGTAATTTTTTCTATGCTATCTTAAATTATTTTTCCTTATGCACATATGTGTCGAATTTCTCTTGACTTTTATGGTAAACGTTGATTTAACTTTTGCTGTGCATTAATCTCTCTTTTTCTCTAACTCTCTCTTGCAGCAAAAATATTCTAAAATACATTTTTGTGTAATGGGCAATAATACAAAACTATTGTTATGGAAGGCGCACACATTTCCCTTTTTTGCAAAAGTTCAGTCTTCCCTTGCTCTATCTTTGCACTTCTTCCTTTTTTACAATTTTGATCATCTTCTATTTGAGCTGTCGCAGAACTATTGACTTTGTTATTTAGGAAACCAATAAAAGAGATGTCGAATGGAAGGTGCTGTCAAGAGCCAATTTTATCTCGTATTACCTAGAAGGAGCCACTCTAAGTCTAAATATCATTTTACTTCCCACTATACATATCAGTTACATACGCGTTTCTCACAAATATTCAAATATAATTTTTCACTCCTATCAGAGGGACGGCGAGGCTTGGAACTCATTTGTGACTAACACATTCTTAAATTTACTTTACTGCGAATTGCATTTAAATTTTTATCAGAAATATGTTTAAGAATTCATACAAGAATTGATAAAATTATTTACGACGGTGATTCAAAAAGCACCCGTGTTTAAGAATAAGTATGAGATCTTGAGAATGAAAATGGGAATGGGGGAGGGGGCTAACTTAATGAAGTATTTCCCATTGATAATTTTTCCTTTTTCTAAGAAATCCATGTTTATGATATACTTAGCACCTCCCATGAAATCACCAGCATGACTTTTTCAGCGAATGAGACCGTCTTCATTTCCTTTGGATCAGAATCACAAGAAACAACTCAGTTTTTAATATTGCTGGGTTTCTGGTATACAATCCTGTTTCCAGTTTTCAACAACGGTGACAAATCGATGCAAAGTAATGACAACTAGATGACGCAATCAAGTCTTAATTTGGCATCAGATCCAATCGCTACCAAATCAAAACATAATTATGAATTATCACTAAGTCTGTTATGATCCTGGTTAATAGATGGCAGTACACAATGGTAATGCAAAACTGTCTTTGTTGCGCCATCTATTTTAAAACACATGCACAAAAATAACACTTTTGAATGAGTCTCGTATATCAAGACCATATGAGCTAAATTGTAAACATTTTATCATTTTTTTCAATTTTTTTTTATTTAAAAATTCTTTTAGCATACTATTTATAGCAGAAAGTTCGAGTTTTTCAAATGCATAGTTATCCATAAGAAATTCTTGCGCATATTGATATTTTTATTTACACATAAAATTTTCAAGAAGCTTCCCAATTGTTGAGAATTTAACAAGCTATTTTCTCTGTTTTCTATTGAATTAACTGAGTCGAATTAATTTCTAAACGTTACATGTACAATTACAAAAGCTATTTCGAAAGAACAATATCAGAAATTCGAGCAAGAAATAAAACTGTTCTTTTATTTAACTAGGTAAAGTCACAAGACTATTGATTTGAGAGGAAAAATAATAGTAAGTCTTAACTTGGAGACAGTTTAGTTTACTGAAACAAGAAGAACAGAAGTTACGAAGTAAATATAAATATTAGAACAGTTCTCAGAAAATAATATGTAACATGTTTTTGACCTGTAGAAAATAAGAAAGTATAGACGAGAGAGTGCCAACGGGGAATATATTGAAAAACACAATATATTTGGCATAAATTGTGAATAAATATCCTTTAATTGAACAATCCTGTTACTTTATCGAAAGATCTCGAAGAATTTATGCATTTCTTTAAATAGTGGGTATGTGAAATTAACATTTTAAAAAAATTGCGTTAAAGGTTTATATTTTCTTGTAGAATACAATATTCTCCCGATAGCCAATATTCTCCCGAAGCCAAATAAAAAGCCAGGAGTAATCTCAACTCGGGATTTTATTCTGCAAACTAATTCTACAAGAATAAAAGTATTATTTTACTTCAAATTCCCTTAAAACAATTATAAATACGAGTATTCAGATGCAAAGATGTAGGAAGGAAAAATCAAAAACCTGTCTCCAATTTACTCGTTTGCGAGAGGTATAATTTTACAAGAAGAGGATGCACTTCATGTCAGTTCATGCTTCACTGCATAAGTTCTTGGGAATGAATGTGGACTCGCAATGGACCACGGTCGATTGCAACCTGCGGATCAAAACTCAATGGGATGCATCGAGTGAATGAATATAGGTTTACAGCGCAAGAGCTGAATCCGGCTCTTGTGCCATTGTCAGAAAACGAGACCCGATACAATATTGATGATAAATTAAGTTCAATATGTATGAGATAATCTCATTTTATTATAAATCTTTGCAATTTTGAAACAATTTTTTTGAAAAAAATTTGTTCAGAAGCAGAAAATAGCTCATGGTTAAAAAATTGTTTTTAGTCATTGCAATATAATACATTTTTTTTTTCATTTAAATGTACATTAAATACTTTTACTTCATTTATCGTCCAAAGTTAAGAGCATTTAACCACACTCATTGTTCCCAAGTCACTTACGTTATTTAGAATAATTATGATCGTAAGGGTAATAAAGGTTTAAAAATAATTATATTAATTTTGATATTATTTTTTAACTTTTTATTAATTATGGGATATATTTACAGATGATTAAAAGGGGGATTCTTAGATATTTAAATAAGAATATTAACTATAATCCTTTCTCTAAAATTTAATCGCCGTTCGAATCACAGAATTCAAAATGATTTCAATACAACTACTAAGATTTTAAGCATAATTTCAATATATTAGTGTTAATTACTTAGGTTCATATGACCCTTTATATTTTTATAAAATTTAACTGAAACATCAACACAGATATATTTTTATTTTGATTATAAAGTTTTTATCATAAATACATGGACTATTATTCGACCATTATATCTAAACCTTCATTAATTTTCATTATTTAATAACTATATACAGTAAAGAAGTGGTTATGTGCATCTGATGGTTTTGCTTTAAACTCAGACCTTCTGCAGACAGCAGAAATTTAATCTTGTAACATTTCTTTTATATCCTTTTGATTAATGAAAACATAGATACAATTTTGTGAATATTAAAACGATATTTAATCCAAGTCAACATCTGAACCAGCCCATAATCAAAAGTTTCTTTGTAAAATGTTATGTTGCAATGGCAAGACAAAACTAAACATAACTACTTTTAATTAGATTGGGTTAGCTGGGAATTGATTAACAAGTTCACCTGTATATTTCATTTAAGAGAGGAAAAAATAGCGATTTAATGGTTTTGTTTGTTACTCACAAAATGACTCCATCGTTATGGAAACACTGCAATGATATGAAAATATCAAAATTTACGACTGATGTAGCATGACACTGATTCTCATGGTGAAAATTGTTTTTGCATTCTACTCAGAAAATTCAAAATTTTGCTGAAACAACCATTCAGAGAAAACACTGTTGCCCATTTACGCAATAAATTATTTAGTAATTTGTTAGTATAAATGTTAGGACTCCAAATTGATAGATAATTCATAATTAGAACAGTTACATGTCTGTTATTTTTGAGCATACGCATCTAAATGTGAAAAAGGGGTAAAACTATCAAATAATAAAAAATATTGATAATCTTTGCAAGAAATGTATAATTTTTTGGCTATAGTACTATTAAGAAAAAAATATAAGTAATGATATTTATGAGCATATTTTCAATTGCTAAATTTGATATTTTATATCTTTATCGACTAAAATCGCAATCGAGTATAGTAAAAACGTGTATAATACTGCTTGTCATTTTTTTCATTGATAAAAAATATTGAAAAATTAGTTTTATTTCCATATCAATAAATTATTTTTTTCATATTTATAAGACGAATGTCTCTTTTAATATACTGTTATCAGATGGTTGAATAGAACTAAGAAGAAAGATATTTGAAATATGTAAATAAAGATGTGGGCTGCTGACGAATAACTGTAATTAACAATAACTGTACAAATATAAATTTGAAAAGTATGTTGATTAAAATTATGAATAATTTGTAGTAGGGAAATCATGCTAGCTCAAACTTCTCTTCTGTTAACAATCATTCAGTCTTTTCTGGTGGATTTTTTTTTTCTTTTTTTGCAAATTATTAATTTTTGCTATTTTAATATAAAGGCTGTCATGATATGAAATACACTACAGTAATATTTCGGTGTTTTTCGTGTTGTAGGTTCTTAGTTTCATTTATGAAGATTCATTCACTACCAGATACACAAACTTTAGTGGCTAAAGTTTTTATTTTTTTTTTGTTAACGGCCACACAACACACACAATTAATACAATATAAAAAACCACTAATACTAAACATTTGGCTGTTGTTTCATGCCATTTTGTTCGTCATGCAACCGGTCATAGCCGCCATTCTTCATCCTCTGTTATTGTTCCCTCTCTCCTTATATTGATGGCAGCGCCACCTATATTGTTTTTTTTTGTTCGGTGAATCTTACACGCCCCACCAACGGAAGCACATGCGTCATGTTTAATGACCAGGTGCTAAAAGAAAGAGGTTAGTCACACACTCACGAAAGAGTCCTAATTCGGAAACAAAATATCTAAACCTTAGTTGAGGAGAGTGCACTATCTAAATTAAAAAAAACACATGAGGCATGACTTAAATATGATCATTAATGTACAAATATAATGAAAATAAGGCAATAACATAAGGTTATATAATCACGAATATATATAATAAGACTATTATTTTGACACTAATTTTCTAAATATATACACAAATAAGAATATGCTTTAATACTGAAATAAGTACTACAAAGAATTCAGGTTAATCATCAAATGGCAAGCGAGAAAGAGCGTCAGCATTGCCATGGTTTTTCCCTTTACGGTATATAATCCGTAAATCATAACGTTGCAAGGCTAGGGCCCAACGAGCTAATTTTGTACCATGTGGTAATCCTTTGGTCAAAAATGTGAGTGGGTTGTGATCAGACACAACCTGTATTTGAGATCCGAAGATCCAACAGTCAAACTTTTTCAATGCACTTAGCACGGCATAGGCCTCTCGTTCTATTGTTGACCAGTTCATTTGGCATTTAGTTAATTTCTTACTGTAGAATGAAATTGGGTGTTCCATTCCCTTTTCATCGTTCTGTGCAAGGCATGCGCCGACTATAGTAGCAGAAGCATCTGTATACAGCTGAAACGGGCGGTTCAACACAGGGGTATAGAGAGTAGGCATTTCGATTAAGCTTTTCTTCCAACATTGGAAAGATTCTTCAGCTGTGTCATCCCAAGGAATTTTATTAGGAATATTTTTCTTAGTTAAATTTGTCAAGGGCAAAACAATAGAAGAAAAATTCTTAATATAGTCACGATAATAGCTTGATAAGCCAAGCAGTCCTCGTAACTGTTTTTTGGTCGTTGGTTTCAATATCTTTGACATAGTTTCCATCTTTTGAGGATCTGGAGCATGTTTTCCAGAACCCACCACGTGACCTAGAAATTTAACTTGGCTCTTTCCGAAGTCACACTTCTCTAAATTGACAGTTAGTCCAGCTTCTCTCAAAGTCTTAAAAACATTTCCCAAATGTTGCATGTGATCTGACCATGTTTCTGAAAATACTGCCACATCGTCTATGTAGGATCTACAGTACTTTTGATGGGGATTCAACACTTGATCCATAGATTTTTGAAATGTACTTCCTGCATTCTTCATTCCAAAAGGTAGGACTTTCCACTGATAATGTCCAGAATGAGTAACGAAAGCAGTAAAATGTTTTGAGTTTTCTTCCATAGGGATTTGCCAGTACCCCTTCGTGAGGTCTGAGACCGATATAAAATGAGCTTTGCCTATCTCGTATATTAAATCCGTTGCATATTTCATGGGATATGCATCAGGAATAGTAAAACTATTCAAAAGTCTAAAGTCTATGCACAATCTAATGCTTCCATCTTTTTTCGCCACGCACACCACCGGGTCCGCCCAATCACTATCACTATGTTCAATCAAGTCCATATCCAGCAGCTCATTAATTTGACGTTCAACTTCTTTTTGAAGAGCAATAGGAACTCTATATGGTTGTAATCTTTTAGGCGAACTATCTGCCGTAACTTTAACAGAATGACCTTTCACTTTGGCTTTTCCAGGACGATTCCGAAATATGTCTTCATATCGTCGTAATAAATTTCTTAACTGGTATTTCTGTTGGGCATTTAAAACATTAGGCATTTGATTCAACTTGATATCAATGTTAGGTTGAGTTTCCTTATCTGTGGGAGCATAATGCAATTTACCAAAATCGGTATCTTGATCAAATATTACCCCTACATGATCAACTCTTGAGATATAAGGCCTTAGCTTATTTATATGTAATTCTCTAGTACTACCGTCTTCCATTTGAACTAAACAAGAGTGGGGTCTAGTGAGCTGTACTACCTTGGCTGGTCCTATCCAAGTGTTAAGCAATTTATGCGTAGATGAAGGAATAAGGATTAGTACTTTATCTCCAACAGAAAAACTTTTTTCTCGTGATCTCAAATTATAGTGTGAAGTCATACGTTCCTGATTTTTAGCACTGTTTTCCGATGCGATTTCGTGTGCATCTTGCAACTTCTTTTGCAGTTGTTTCAAGTATTCTTCAACAGAACGAGCAGCACTAGTAGGGATTTCTCTTTCTCCTGTCCAAAATTCTTTTAAAATGGTCATCGGTCCAGATGGTAGTCTTCCATAAACTAATTGGTATGGTGATACACCAGTAAGTGCATGAGGTATTTCTCTATAAGCAAAAAGCAAATATGGGAGATGGACATCCCACTCATTTCCATGCTCTTGAATATTTTTGTTTAACATGTCTTTCAAAGTTCTATTCCAACGTTCAACTGCTCCCATACACTCAGGATGACCTGGAGTAGAAAACCTAGGAGATACACCCAGCACATCTTGAAAGGCTTGAGTCAATTGTGCTGTAAAATTGGTACCTTGGTCTGTGCATATTGTCTTTGGGAACCCAGTTTGACAGAAAATTTTCATCAGCACTTCGCAAGTAGTTTTTGCAGTGATGTTCTTTGTTGGTATGGCTTCCGCCCATCTTGAGCACAGATCAATGGCACATACAATATATAAATGCCCTCTTCTTGATCGAGGTTCTAACGGTCCGATGCAATCCACGCTCCAGACTTCGAATGGATTATCAGGTCTTACAATGGGCTGGATCGGAATCCTATCTCTGTATGTTACAGTCCTTCGTAACTGACAAGGTTTACACGCTTCGCAATATGAAGGCCAGAAAAAGGAATATTTAATGCGTTGCTTTGTTTTTTGTTCTCCTAAATGTCCAGCTAACGGAATTTCATGAGCCATTTGTAGAATTTCCTTTCTTTTACACGCAGGTAGGACAACTTGCTTGATTGACTCCCCACAAACAACGTCATTATGCACTAGCAGATCATCTTGTATTTCATATGCCTTTTCTTTGTTATTTGCTTGTTCCCAGATGCTTATTAATGTTTCATCTTCTTTCTGAAGTTTTATAAAAGTCCTTTGGGTCTCACTGTTAAGATTGGATCTCACTTCGTTTTCAATGTTGACTGCCTCTGTCGATACTCTTATGTCAGAGCATGAATCCTCTTCAAATATTTGGACTTCACAGACGGTTGAACTCTTAACCTCATCCAGTTGGACTTCATGAACAATGACTTCCCTTGCATTCGCACTGCATAACTGTATGTTTTCCAAAAGGGCTTCATATGCGGTTTGACAAACTAACATGTCGTTCACTAGTTTCTTTGAAACGGCACATGTAATTGGTATTGCATTATGCCATCCATCATCGGTCTTTATATTAAATGTTCTTAGGGGAGCGACTTCACTATCCCCAAAAGCTGATATTAACTTGATCTTTCCTTCTCCGGTATTCTCAATGTCTTTAACTAAATCAGCTCGCACCACAGAGATTTGTGCTCCGGAGTCTACCGTTCCATCCAATACGACATCTAAACACTTCACTTTTATAACCTTCAATTTATCAATATTCTCTGCCAGAAATTTACACGTTGATTCAGGAACATCTATTTTAGCTGTTACGATATTCTTAGTGGTATCTTCAGCTTGAACTGCATTACTTTGGGCTTTGACTGGTGAGGAAAACTTGTTATTTTGCGAGTTTTGCTTATTTAAGTGTTTATCTCGGCATGCTCTTGAGAAATGACCTTCTTTGCCACAAGTATAACATGTAGGTGTAATCCGGGTTTGATTATAATGCGCTTGATAGCTGTTGTCATTGAAATGGTTATTGTATTTGTAATTGGCCATCACCTTTTTATTTCTTACGTCTCTCCCTTCCAACTGATGTAGAGAGCTCCGGGTATTCAAAGGAAGAGTCTTACAGTAAGATTTCTCTTTATTAATAAATGGCACTGCTGGCCATTTGCTTTTTCCATGGACATCCTCATATTCATCAAGTTTTTCAACCAGCACTTTTGGAGTTTTTATTTTTGCCCATTCATCAATAAGGTGTTCGCGAATCTCGGTTGGCACCTTCTTCTTCATTTGGTCTGCTATGAGGAGATCTTTAAGGTCGTCGAAGGTTTGAATATCTAGGCCCTTAAGCCATTCTTCACAAAAATTTCTTATCTCAAAATAATAATCTCTCCACGTACCATCGGGATTCTTTTGGTGTTTCACGAACAGCTGGCGGAATTTCTCGGGACTCAACTTGAATTGTTGAAGTAATAGCCCCTTTACAAATTCGTAATCAGCGGCATCCTTTTCTGGTTCACGAGCAATAAGACTTACAATATCCGAAGGTAGAATACTTATCAGATGTGTCACCCAATACACCTTTGGCAAATTCAAAATTCTTGCTTGACGTTCAAATGATACCAGGAATAAACTAATATCGTCAGATTTTGAGTCAAACATCGGAATCAGTTTATGTAAATCAATCTTGAATGGTCCTGTTTCTTTCGATTCGTTTTCACTTCCTCCTCCTTTCAACTCGATTCGTTTCATCTGGAGTTCGAAATCCATTTCGTCCTTCCGCTTCCTTTCCTCCATTTCCATCTCTTCTTTTCTTTTTCTCTCAGCCATCTCTTCCTTGCATTTTCTTTCTTCCATTTCCATTTCTTCTTTTCTTTTTCTCTCAGCCATCTCTTCCTTTCTCTTGCGTTCCTCTATAACAGTGTTTAATTGTTCTCTACAAAACTCCTCGTCGAAGTTTTTATTATTCAAGATAGCCTCTCTTAATTCAAACACTTTTAAACTAAGGACATCTTCAACCCCCATTTCCGTAGCCATAATCTGCAAGTCTGCTTTTAATCCCTTTCCTAAAAATGCCATTTCGCACCTTATTATAATTATCCTAAATCAATCTAATAACACTCTAATTCAAAAAGTAAAAATATGCTTAATTAATCAAAATTGATTTTATATCTAAAAAAAAAAAAACAATTGTTTCGTACTTCTTTACCATAAAATTTACAAATTTATACCTTGGATGCTAACTTTGCATATGACATAGAACAAAAGGAAAAATTCAACAAAAAAATATTATTACTACAATAAAAATAAAGTATTGTGCCACATAAAATAATATCTTAATTTCTTAGAATTTGTACTCCTAAAGATTTTTATAAAAAATAAAAAAAAATCACAACAATAAAAAAAAAATATCTTCATTCATATCACTTTCATAATATATATCAACTAGCTGATACCCGCCCGCTTCGCTGGGCAGACGATAATATTATATTTTGGAACCTATACGTAAGATATCAAGAAAGTTTTCGATTTTTAAACGATAATTATAATCTGAATTTAAAATTTTAAGAAATTGATTGTCTGTAATAATGGTTATCCACGACTTTCAAATATATGAGAAAAGTATTTAATAGTTAATAGTTTATCAATGAAAATGTAATTTAATCAGTAAATCTGTCGTTGAACAGAATTCTGCATCACCCATGAGGTACTGTGTAGTGCGATGCGTTCCCATTATTCTACATGGCGGGTCCCCAGTAGGCCTAAACCATGTAAAAATTGACAACATAAAAATATAAATACATTTATATACATTTTATTTTATTTTTTAAACCTATTGAATCAATTTTTTTTTGTGTATTACATTTCTATTATCTTTATTTTGTGTGCATGGCAATTTTTGAGAATGAAAACTACATTTTTATTCTTTATTATATCAATTTATTAATCTTAATTATTACATTCATTATTATTTTATCTTATTCTAATTTTAGAAATAGTTAAATATAAGAAAAATATGAAATAATATGCGTACATTTCCAAAACTTCTCTATAGACAACATTCTTCATTCGTTTTTCTGGTTGAAGGATGATTAGATTTTCACTCATTTTATAAATCGACACCAGCTAATTTTAAACTCTGCCCTTGGGCTTTATTGATAGTCATCGCAAAGCAAACTCTAACTGGAAATTGCAAACGCTTAAATCCAAAATGATAATCTGATGGAATTAGTGGTATTCTAGAAATGAATACATTTTCATACTCATACTTTCCTGTAAAAATAGTCGCTTCTATAACGTTTTTCCTTAGAGTTTTCAAATTGAAAACTCTAAGAAAAAACTGGTGCCGTTACATAATTTAGGAGTATTTAAATTAAGCAAGAACATTATTGGTGTACCAGTCTTTAGATAAAGAATATGAGGCGGTATGCCTGGTGGATTGAGTGTGTGCAGAAACTCCCCAGGATAATAGACAGTAACTTCTATCTCTATGACTGTATCTATAGACTCATACTTTATCTGCTCAGTTGTCAGTTTCGCTAGGATAAAATCGTTAATTTTATCAGTTGATTCATTTGTTGGAGTCAAAATTGCTCTTTCTTTCAACCACGATAAGCTATCTAGTGTGCCATATTCAATATTTCCGTATATTCTATCAGTCAAAGTAATCAAATCTCCCACAGTATATCATAGGTTATTCGGAATAGTTATTTTTCCTTCTTGCTCTGTAATATTTCCGTTACCTATGTCAATTAATAGTTAGAAAATACTTTCGCGCTCAAGTCGTTTTGAAGAGAGATCCTCATATTAACTTTCAAGGATATGACTTTTATATGAGGCCATAAAATTGAAGATTTCAAACCGGCTTTAATTTCATCTGAGCCTGTCCCTTGTGGTACGACAGGTAAAGTTTGTCTAAAGTCACCAGCTAAAAGAACAGTAAAACCACCCATTAGTCGATTACTTCCTCTGATGTCTTGTAGTATCCGGTTGAGAGTTTCAATTCCTTTCTTGTGGGCCGTAGTACATTCGTCCCATACTATAATTTTTGTTTCTCTGAGTACGTGCGCCATGTCACTGCGTTTGTCATAGCGTCTTGAGTTCGTTCATGCATGTAGCGAGGTCCTCCAGTAAACGAAGACGGCAACACAACCATTTTACCTATTTCTGAAGACTGTGTATCTTTTTTTGCCATAGCGTCTTTTAAGTGGACATATTCCTCACTCCTAAAATTTTTCTGATTGTTACGAATCCATTCAAGCCTTTCAGTTTCTATTTTTGCATACATGTCGACCAAAAACTGATTAAACAGTTGACGAAAGGGCAATAGATAATTGATTTCACCAACACGCTCCATCAACCTATAGCTGAAGAACTCAGAAGCAGAGACAGTCTTATTGATAGGAGCCTTAGTATTGCTATCAAGTTTTGAAATATTTATACAATGACCATCTTCCCCACGAAAAAACATCAAAGGGTACTGAAGAGCATCGTAAGCTCGATGGGTTTCACTAATTCGTACCAATTTACTGTATCTGCTGTATAGAATGATATCTCTTTTTTCGAAATCCTGACCCACAATAAGGACAGATACTTCTTTATTTTGAGGAGCATTGAAGCGACCTTTGTGTTCTCCAGATGGTTTTTTATCGGCATTAATTATAACCTTATAATTGAACTCTTTTTGGTATTTAGGAACTGAATAAACAGCAGCTTTGAAATCGCGAATATACCTGTTATGTTCATGTAGCGCCTTTTGTAATTGGCTAACTAATTCTGGCTTAACACCTGGGAAAATATCATAACGAATGTTTCGTTCACGTTCATCATCACAGAGAAAGTATAGATGAAGAAAAGAAGGTTGTTGAGGAGGCTCAGCCAAAAGGCTACTTATCCTGTGGTATACCTGCCCCTGGACTTTAAATGTTGGCATAAAATTTCCCTAATACAATTTTTTTGCTCCGAATGACGTCATCTGAAAACATTCATTATACTTACGAATTGTAGAAAGAAAATGTTCTGAAAGTTGATCCTAATGGTTAAGAAGACTATTCAAAGGTTCAGGGTAGGATCTAATAGCAGGAAGCTGGACTTGACCACCACTGCAGCACATTCCTGGAGGTTCTTCTATCCATTTTAAAGCACGGCATCTCGAACAGGGCAAACGTTTTCCGATACTGACAATTTTATGATTTGAATAGTCAATATCTATTTTATAATTAAAATCAGACAAATTTTTGGAAGTCCATGGCGTTAATTTAACTTTTGATCTTTTTTCATTGTATTTAATTACAGCTGCCTGATTCACATGGGGGTTATTAGAAAAGTATTTTCTTACAGCTGCTGTATGTTCTTCAGGATGACTTTGAGTATATTTTGTAGCAGCTTGTCTTACTTGTTTATATCTAATTGAATTTGAGAATATTTTTCTTCTTTTTTTACCTTTATTTAGTTGAAGAGATATTACATCATTAATAATTGATTCACTTGAACTTAAAAAATCAATGCTAGATATTGATTGAGTCTTTGAAACTAACACAGACACATTTTCTTGAGGCTGAAACACAAAAGATGACACATTTTCTTCATTTTGTTTCACATTATCATCACCAGTATTAACTTTACTTCTATTTGTTAATCCAACTACTTCAACATAAACATCAAAATGACCCCTATTACAGTTTCCCGTAAAACGTAATCTTTTTTTCCCCTGAATTGCTTCACCAACAGAAGCTATAAGGCAGCCACCTTGATACACTTCAAACTGATAGGGAAATAGCTCAGCCGCCGCAATAATTTCGCAAATAGATCCTTACGTGTTTGGTTTACACATTTTGGTAAAATATAAATCGCTAATATTTTAAGGGGCGCCAGATAGCATTTGAGTGTAGCATTTAAACCGATCCCAGTTGTCAAACACGTGAGAAACAATAATATTTCTCATTTTATACGCCATCGATATGTCACCGAACACCAACAAAGACAGAGACGAAAATAAACATGCTCCGTCGCCAAGAATTTTAAAAACTTTGAAAGGAGTAGGTATTCCATCGATCCAAATATATTCAACATCCATTATTAAGAACTATAACTGAAAAGTAAATATGAAAAATCAATTCTTATTTACCTACAATACTTTTCAAGTTAGAAAATATAACCGAAATTAACTTTTTTAAATCAAATTATTATAAAATTCAACAAAAAATACTAACAAAAAAAATGAAGTATAATAAAAATTTTTAGCAAAAAGTCACCCGTATTACGTGATCCTTTTTGCAAAAGGATAACTCTTACGGTAGCAGCATATCTGGAACTGCAATTGAATAGACAGAACAGCTCTTAAAAATCATAGCATTAAAAATAATTCTGTATTCTGAAAACAATAAAATATCCAGCCATTTTAAAAAATGAAAAATGTTTATTTCCTAGAAAACAAAAGCTAAAAATTGACAAAATACAGAAACAAAACTTTTGAATGATATTTACATTAGGTTACAATTAACTAATGCGTACATCAAAATAAATATTTTGAAAGCTACTTATTTTTTTTTTATTAATGACATGAATAACATACCGTTATTATTCATTTGTTAAAAGCCAACTTCAATATCTTCGTTAGATTGCGTTAGATTTACAAATGTAGTTTATCAATCATTATTAATAATAGAATACTTTTCTCATAAATTTAAAACTTGCGCCTAGGTTCCACAACAATAAAAAATTATCGTTTGCTCAGCAAAACCGAAATCAGCTGGCAAGCGAAATCAGCTGGGGTTACCATAGTATAGCTTTTTAAAATTCACAATGCAAGGTCATTGAAATGCTTCGACTTGGCGGTGGGAGATATTTGGTGATATTTCGCAAAAAAGAGCTTCTTTTCCAAAATCTTGCCAATCATCCATCAGCGCTTCAATATTAAATTATTTGATATTTTTCCATTTCGCACGCAAATCTTGCAAGTAAACTTAATTGGTGACAATACACGGTATACATTTAAAAAAATATATTCCGTTTGGCGTCGGTCATGTAATTTTTGGCGATAAAGTCGCCAAAATGACATAACCGATGGGTAAGAAAAGATTAACCGATGATAACTACATTTTGGTTAAGAATTCCGTAAAATCCATTCTTAGTGAGCGTCTACATTGCAAAATGAGTAACTGTACCAAATTTCAAGTCAATCGGTTGTATAGTCTTAGAGATATCGTGATGAGTCAGTCAGTGGTATTTCGCTTATATATATATAGAATATAAAAAATACCATCAATCTTTGAACAGAAAATAATAAAAAAAAATCATCACTATGATTTAAAACACATTTGAATATCTGACTCATCAAGTATACTCAAAATAAAAGTTCTACTTAGCAGATACAATAATCCTTAATAGTATTCAAAAAGGAAGAAAAAAAAACAGTTATACTTATTCCATCAATAAATTACTCGCATGAAATCGAACATTCAACATACAACCTTGAACTGTCTCTATTCTCCTATTTTATTTACTTTTGCGTACTTAGCAGTGGTTGAAATGATAATGAGTCATAGCTAAAAGTAATACAAGTACAGAAAAGAAATGGATCTCTCTCTTTTTTTTTTTTTTTT
>BMAW01039602.1:55390-80017 GCA_019974015.1 Nephila pilipes | reverse complement strand
GAAAAAATGCAAATATTATTTAAAACGTTTTACAACACATTTCTTTTTTCACCAGATCTTTAAAAGTTGTCATTGAATTATTAAGAAACTATAGCATTTCCCCCTACCTTTATTTTATATTATGCATCTGTTAAATAACAGTCATTTTGTGAATTTAATTTAATCAATATGTTTTTTTTTCTTCTACGAAAACATTTTTACCAGTGACTTGTTTAAGTTACGGAAAATAAATTCTTATAATGCTTAAATATTTTATGAGCATATTCAATTCTTAATGGAGTCGTAAGAATTTATATTGCATATGATCGATGCAAAAACACTTTACTTATAAAAAGTATTATTTTCATGTGTTTAAAATTAATTCTTAGTAATGTTTTTAGTAAAATGATAATTTTTCCATCTAATTTATTTTTACGGCAGGTAAGTCAAGCACACATTTAAGCAAGTTCAGCTTTGACATTTTTTATGATTTGGATAATATTTTAAATTTCCTTCGATGTCAAATCTTGGTTGATTGGATTTTTAAAATTATAATTTTTTTTATTTCGACAGTATTGGTCTGTTTTATAACAAATTTTTCATAAGTTTTGTACATTAAACATTCCTGATTCATTTCAATTTACATGCATTTAATCAATAAAGTGAAATTCAGATTCTTGGCAAAAGTGCCATTTTGTATTTTGCTTAAAATAAAATTTTGAAATCTTTTTATAATTTTTATATCATTCTTAAGCATTATGTTATAACACTGTGGAAAAATTTTATTCTTAATATTTATATTTCAATGCATTTGGTAATCATTCTAGATTCCTTCGCTAAATAAAATTACTAGAGTTCTGTTTTTACTCGCGGGCGGAAGGAGAAAGCGAAGAAATCTGAGGCAAAGCTTGCCTTACATTGATTTTTAATAAGATAAAAACATTTTCAGAACACAAAATATTTTACCTATGATATTATATTTAGTTACACTTTGTATTTAATTCCGTTGCTCGAATTACCATCGTATAAATCCCTCTGAAATCTTCGGCATAAAAATAATATTTCTTTCCATACGTATGAAAACAAATTAATGTTAAGCCAAAACAAACTGAAATGAAAAATAATAAGTAACATAAATGTTATGTTTTATTTTTTAAATGCTTTATAGTAGATTTGTTAATTATATTTTCCTTCATTTTCTTAGCTAGTTTTGATTCAGCGAATAAATTTGCTTCAGAGGAATTGATTCCTTGATTAAAATTAATTATAAATGTAAGAGATAAAATAAGGGATAAAAAAAAGGGATAAATTAAAGGAATAAAAAAGTAACAAGAATACTAGACAATTTATTTATATTTTAAAAAACATATGACTTTTTAAGAACTTACAAAAGAAACCAAATTAATTAAATTAGAGAATAACAATACACAAATATTTTTTTAATTTTGTGAAAACTCACTTAAGCCGTATAAAAAGACATTGAAGAGTATGGATCATGTATGTTTGAACGCTCTTTTTACCATTACCTTAAAAGAGCGTATATCTCTATACAATGTTAGTATGGTTGTTCACTGAAAATAAATCTCAACATACATCATTGAGATACATATATTGAAGAAATGAGGAATCAGAACTGAAAATAAGTTATGTATGATTAATATAGATATTTGATAGGAATTAATAATGTAGATGTAGCTAGATATAAATAATGTAGATATATTTGCTTGATAGCGTGTTTTTGAGACCATAAGAAGCAAAACAATTGCTCCAAAAAATAATACTTTTTTAACAAAATTAATGATTTTCGGTCAGACAGAGAGAATATATCAAAGAATTTTAATAATTTTATGGATAACTTTTTTTTTAAAAAAAAATTCATATTTTTAAAATCTCAAAATAAAAACATCTTAAAATTGAAAATCAAGAAAAATGCTAAGCAATATATAGGATTATAAATTTTATAGATGTAAAAAAAAATTTCATCTTAAAATTACATTTTAAAACCAGAATTATAGATAACGATATATGCTCTTTTAAATTATTTGAATAAAATACATTAAAATTATGGCACTCTATTTTACTTCTAGACCAGTTTATGAAAGAGAACTTATTCTATGTACAATCCTCATTCAAAAATGAAAGTTGGTAAACAAAAACAAAAACAAAACAAAACAAAAAGAAAACGAAAACCGTATCACACTGCTTACGGAAACCATATCGCACAGCTTACAGAAACCATATCACATTGCTTAATAATCTTTCCAAACCGCAACAAAGTTTTAAAAAGTAGTTCAAAGCACTTCAAATCTAATTTTAAACTAGAAATATATTGCTGCTGAGTTTGTTAGTTCTGAAGACTTTGGCAATGAGAAAATTCAAAATCCATTTAAACCATCTTGTAACTCAAATGCAATTACAACCAGAACTAACTTTCACAAATAGTTTTATTGATTTTTTCCCTCGTATTTCTCTTTTTAACTATGAGGGGCTTCAAGTTTGAACAACAAGATAATCATGGGTGCATGTGATAATATTTACAAGCATGCACGTTGGCCATCTAATGAGTTCTAAGCCCTTGAGAGGTTTCACTGTGGCTGCTCATTTAAATGTACGTCGGTTAAAATAGGATGACTCGACTGAAATGTTTAAACCGTACAAAAAAGTTATCTGATAAAAGAGTTTTGAGGGACTTCATCTTACCACTCATTTCTGAAGATATATTGCTTTGAAGGTTTTCATACCATCTTTTCATTATTTTTTTTTTGAATCATATTTACCAGATCAGATGTGCAATTTGCAATCGTAACTTTGTTATAATTTTAGGCAGTGGCGACGATTAGAGGGAGTGAAGGGCTAACCACGTCCCTACTCTTATAGGAAACATTTTGATTTTTATTCCATTTTATACGCCTACAACTATGATTTAGAAACAAAACATTTGTATTAACCCTATTGTTTTATCACCTAATTAGCCTTCCTTTTGTTTGAGTGCCAAGTGGCGATTTTGCACTTTTTTCTATTCCAAAGTGACAGCTCTCTAGATTACGAAGCCGACAGTCGTAGCAGACTTAGCATGACCTTATGGTTACCGTTTCATCTTAAGTAAATTAAGATAAAATGAAATAAAAGCATATTGTAGATTACATTAAATGTTAGTGAATATGTACCTTTTACATACATATCTTAGCACTGAAATGTTTAAATAATACTTTTTATATGTGATTTAAACACGCCAATGTTGGTACCTTGACAAAATAAGGATGTCAGAACATAACAAATTTGAAGGAATTCAAATTTATCTTTAAAAAACAAAAAACAACGCAATAGCGCTCCTTGGAATTTTCGAATGAGGAATAACACAAGCGCTATTGCATCATTTGGCAATTTTTGATTGAAATACAGCAAATGTCCGTGGCATTCTAACAGTTCATTATTAATAAATTTATTTAGGGGAAACTCATACACAAAATGCAGGGCTGTACAATACAACTCAGTTATTGGATTCGTATGTGGCGGATAATCATTTCATGAAGTACCACAATAAATAGTGGAAACTTGTAGCTAATTTATTACAATATTTTTGCTTGTGAAGGGAACTTTGATAATGATAGCGACTGTTGATTAATTTTAATATCCAGAGGGGAAATGATAAACTGAATTTAAAGACTTAAACAAAAATGAGTTTAAATAATTTTTAAGAAAATAAAGAAAATTTAAGTAATTATTTATGCTAAATTTTGTTCCTTTAGAATCGGAATTGAAAATTTAATTTATTGAAAAACGGTTTAAATATTATATTTTCAGTTATTACAAGTTGAGATCAAATTACGTGAATATTTTAATTTTCATAGAAGTTAAACTAATGCTTCTTATCTCATTCAACAATAATGACCATTATAAAGTGAGAAACATTACCAAAGTATTAAATTTTATTAATAATGCATAATTAATAGTTCCTTCAAAATTGAATTGTAGTTTCATATGAATTTTGCTTAAAGATCTCTTTCTCTTAAAAATATGGCAAGAAAAGAGTATTTCTTCTTTATTATTCTTCCATATTTATTCATTATAATAATAATTTATGCTGTAATATTTGATAAAATCTAAGGCTATTTTTTAATAAAGGAAATTCATAAAGAGGAATATGATATTTCATACAGAAATAAATAATATTATTCAAAAATTACATTATTTTGTATATTAGCATTTTTGAAAAGTAGTATTCAATTCAATTCTACGGTAATATTTTCTTATTTTGCGGGGAATTTATAATACCACTGTCACACCGATAACAGATTAATATTGTATCATTCTTTCAAAAAAGTGGAGAACATTTTTGATTTATTTTTCTTCCTTTTGTATAAAAAATAAACTCAATAAATTTATTATTAAAGCACAGTTAATGTTACTTTAACCTATTATTTCTAAATAAATAATTATTTAATATAACTATTTTTTGAGTTTTTAAAATTTCATTTGTATAAAACTGAATTTGTGTGAATACAAAATTTTTTAAGAAGTTATATTTTTTTCCTATAAAAATTCCTTTACAAATCACAGTAATACAAATTAAATAATTAGATCACTTTTCAGCTTTGTACTGTTAAAGCTAAAATTACGACACGTACTCCAACACCCCAGAGTATTGAATTCTGATCTTTGAGCTAAAATTCAGAGTGTTACCAACAAAGAGTTTGTGACAACAAAGAGTGAACTGTACTTTTCATTATATAAAAAATGCAGCAAGTAGCAAACAATAATCAGTGAATTTGGAAACGTAAAAACTGCTTTTTCTAAAAAGGAAAACTACTTTATTATATAATTAATATATATTTAACATAGTGATGATACATTATTTAATTTCGACGCATTTCTTAAGACTTATAATTTTTCATTAAAAAAAATCGTTATTTCAATGAAAAATAAATTTTAAAGGAGCCTGCTATTATAAAAGTTTTGAAAAAAAAAATTTGAAAAAATGTATGACTTTTAATACACTTGTCAAGAATTTAGTGCCCTCATGAATTAGTTTTACGCATAAATAAATAAAAGACACGAGAGTTTTTGGATTTAGGGCTATAAGCACTTACGTTCCTGTATGAATAGAAATGACAAATATTATTTTTTTCTAATTTGGCTATAATTTTCTATAAATTTTTTCAAGAAAATCTGAATAATAATAATGATAATAATAGAAATAGTAATAATAATTAAATTTTTTTCGAGAATTCCTTATTTGATTGCAAACGTGAATTTTTTTTTAAAAAACTCAAATTCATTTTCGATCTTGTGAAACTCCATACATGAACTTAATAATTATTTTTTTGGAGAAGTTTTTTTTCTCTTATTAAACAATTTATAACTGAAAATTCAAAACATTTCTCAACAATTTATAAATTTACTTAGAAAAAATATCAATTTTTGTTGCGTCCTTTTATAAAATATTATTCTATTATAATGATTCTACTTATTCCAGTAATCCTTTCACTCATTTTCTGAAGCAGGTTTGTGCAGATATATTAAGAACTGAAGAGAACAGCATCTTCTTATGTTGTAAATGATATTCTCGGGCTCTAACAAGAGGGGGAAAAGTTTAATTTCTTATGCCATGAGAATGATGCAATATTCCCACAAAGATAACTGATACTGATTTAACTTAAGATATGTTGAATTTGATTTCCGTAAAACTTTTAGTTTTTAGTTCCTGAATTTTCTTAATCACAATTTGCAAAAGGAAAGATAGAAGAGAAAATAAATGGTTTAATTTATGCCCTGAGAATGATATAATATTTCTATTAAAATAATTATTAATTTGGGATTCGTTGAGTTGGAGTTAACATACGTTTAATTTTTAGTTCTTGAATTTTCTTAGTCACAGGTTGCATTTACCTCCTATTTCTTGTAAGTTGTTGACCTTCCATTGTTTCCTCATATCTTACTTTTTCCATATATTTCAAACAGAGAGTTTTTGTTATAGTTGTTTGAATAAAAAGATATATTTAATTAATAATCTGAATCAGGAATGTTTGAAATCAAAGGATTTGGCGAACATAATAGTTTAATCTCGTAAAATTAGCATGAAATTAGACTTAACTCAGATAATTTAAAGTTCAACACCTTTACTTGCAATTTAAATAAAATTAGTGACTATTTGTACAAAATGCATTTCTAAATAGAAACTCGCAAAGCAAAATTATCGATGATCAGTTTCTCATTCCAGTGCTTAAGATCTTACAATATCCTGGAAAATAAGCAACAGATGCCCTAACAACAACTAAAAATAATTCCGGCTTCAACAAATAGAAAACCTATTTAGTACATTCGTGGAACCCACCTGAAAGAAAACGTTACGAGAAAAGAATAAAATTGCAGTAGGTGGAAATCGCTAATTAAGTTCAGTCGCTTTTACCCGCTGAGAAAAGCGACTTACACCACTCTACCGCCTACCGACTTCCTCTGCTGAAATGACCTCTCGACGTCGATCTAAAAAGAAGGAAAACAAAATCACCTATCCACCCCTTGCACAGAATAAAGACGAAATAAGGGAATCGAGAGGAGTAATTTGAGAGAATTTAAACAGCCATGATACGCCATTTTCCAATTGTTGTAAGAAAACGGAACACCCTACAAATTGGGTTTCTCTCTCTTTCTTTCCTCTCTTTCTCCTTCCCTGCTTTCCTCCCCATTCTCTTTTTGTAATTACTACAGACAGAACGGGACTCTACAAAAGGTTACACTGACGAAAAGACAGCTTGCTTTAAGAACTAGTTGATTTAAGTAAATTTAAGTTTCTTAACTAAGACGGAATTAGAGTGCGGCAAACGTTAGCAATTGTAGTTTGTTTAATATGTGTTCTAAGGTGATAAAAAAAGGATTTAAAAAAATTAATGATGCTGTTGTTAAATAATTCTTTCTAAAACTCTAGTTATTGTACAAGATCTCTTTTTAAATAAGATATTTGCAGTAGATTGCTTTAAATAAATATAGCACAGGTATTTAACAGTCTCTTTCGCTTCTTTAATTTGTTAATTTCTTTAATTTCCCATCTTGAATTATATAATAATTGAAAACGAATTCGCTTCGTTCTCCCTGGTTCTGATATGACATATTCTTAAGGGAAAACTAATAATAAATAATTTATGATATACAATGATTAAGTTACTTTAACTATAATTTGAACATTCAGTGTAAGAAATTCAACAAAAATGTCGTAAAATTAAATAATTCTGTAGCATTTTTAAAATTGATTCTATAAATCAAATAATATGTAAATGGTAACCACAGTAAGTCGATGCGACTTATGTGAAATCTAGTTAAGGTTTTTTTAGATGATACGAAATTGCTCATTAAAATATTTTTAACAATAAAGATTAATGATATTTTTTATCTTTTGTATCCATATTTAATCTTGTTGCAAAACGTAATTGATTGTTTATCTTAAATTTAACCAAATGCCTCTACTCTTTTCAGCTGTAACACATACAGACTTACAAAAATTAATCAAGTATGGGATTTTAATCTGATTAAAGTTTTATTCTGTATGAAGTTTTTAAGATGTATTTGGGTAATCTAACATTTTTGGAATATTTTTTCTCAATTGTGATATTTTCAGAACTGATTTTTATTTATCTTTAAATGCGTTTTGTGTCGGAAATTCACTACTTATAATACTAATTAAACACAAACAGCAAATCTTGTTTTTTAAAGCTATTTTAAGTACAAAAATGAACAGTGTAACAGAATAAAATGTGATAAGAGTTTATTGTCAGAGATAAGTTTTTTATTATTCCGTAAGAAATTGCAGTATATTGCACTATTTTAATTCGATGACAATATTTCATTTGCTAAATGCATCCATAATTAAGATATCTTACTTAAAATAACACTTTCAGATCATAATTACTTCACAATCAATAGTATAATGTTATTTCGAGGGACATACGATAATTAATATATTTTTGAACACACACAATATTTATGTTAATGGTACCATAACATTATCAAATGATATTTAAATAACATATTTATAATTTATATTATTTTTATCATCGATATTAAAAATAATTTAATACGCTTTATATATCGCATGAAATCTTTTTAAGTGAGTGTATTCGATTATTTCATATGAAGATTTATTTCTCTCTTTCCGACGAAAACAGATTTACGGCTAATATTATTTCTTGCTTCAAAATTTTCGATTAAAATAAGTTTTTATTCATTTTATTGTCATAATCAAAGTTTCATTTGACCTCCTTATAAAAATATACTGAAAATTCTGAACAGATATATTTTATTCTGTTTGTTAGAATTCATTGAAGTATAATTTTGACTCAGAGAAAATAGAACGTTTTCAACAATTAAATGACTATAAAAAGGATAGTAGCTGATATTATGTTTCCCTTTTTACAAATGTCATTAAATTCTTTAATATTATATTTTTTCCTACCCTGCATTAAATTCATTGAATTTTCTACAGCTATTTATATTAAGAAAAATTTATATTCACAAATGGAAAACACTTGAAATTATAAAGAAGAACATCATAAAATAATTTTCAAGTGCCATTAGTGATATATATTTTGATTTAATAAATTTATTGAACTTAATTTTAAGCATCCTTTTTTTTTGTTAAAAATATAGTATTGCTCCTTTACCATTAATAATGAAAAAATAAACGGTGAAATCATATTTCAAGATGAATCTAGATACAACACATATCTTCAAATTTTTTAGGATGATATGCAAAACAATCCCTCGAAACATGCAGAATCTTTTTCGAAAACTTGAGAAAAAAATGGATTTTTAATAACGCAATTTACGCTTTTAGTCAATAGTAGTTCCAAAGTGACTAGCTTCCGTGACAAAATTTTCAAAATCTTCCAAATAAATAAAAATTCAATTTAAAGGGATGAAATAAAACACATAATGCATTCTGTTTAAAGTGGAAAGTGAATTTTCTACTTTAACTCAAGAACTTTCGAGAAATAAATAAATAAATATCTTTATACACATACATCCATATCCTTACGAATATATATATACATACAAAATAAAACTCCATTTGTTTTACCTGTATGGCAACAGGAAAACTGCCTGGGAAGCTTCATCCATATGTAATAACCCCTGGAAAGAGAAGGTAAAAGTCCTAAGAAGAAATATAATAAAATGTGAAGAAATCGCTCCATTGACGATAGATTGAACTGGGAAAACACTGCACACCCCCTAAGGTATGGCAGAAATTTTTTAGTTTAAATTGAGTTTGCCAAGAAGCATTTTCGAGTTTAGAAAGGATGGGGGGAAAAAAACTTGCAGTCTAAAAGGCCTTCAAAAGCATTTCCTCATCCTAAAAAAAAAATCTTTTTTTTTTTCTTTACAAAAATATTGTTAAGTTTTTATCTGGTTTATCACCATCCTCTGCGAACATAGCGGTTTACTCAATTTATTCCTTAAGTAGAATTTGGCACGACAAAATGGAATAGAATGCAGTGCCAATTGGTGTTTAAATTTACTTTCTTTCTTCTTCAAGGTTATGTTAGTTATATTCTGGTTAACTGATAGCAAAACTGTTGGGTTGGAGCGTATGATGTTTAGACTCGTCTGGCGTTTCTAAGTACTTTTTACCTAAAAAATGGTGCAAGATATTAGTAGCATACTTAAATTGCATTAATTTATTTAAGAATGGACTTCATGTGTATTTTATGTTCATTAAATTCTAAAGAACTACATTCACAGCTTTTACATAAATATTCTCTAAGGCCACATTATTATTTCTTTTACTTTCAATTGCTAATGAAGCAATTAATAGTCTAAGAAATAGAAAGGCATACAGTGTGGAGATATCAAAGTTATTTCATTTGTATTGTTTGCCTATCACTATTCGCGGCTCTTGTACCATATCTCAATCTAATATATTAATCAAAAACTACAAAACTTGTGACGCCTGCCCGATCCGGGCTGCCTCTTGTACCATAGCTAGATTCAATTATTAAACACTAAGACACAATAATATATCAAAGAGACACTAGAACAATATTTACGGAATTTATTAACTTCTATTTACTATAACAACAACTGTATATGCTCTCCTCTATTGGGGAAGATTTCTTCTAACCAAATTCAACCCACCAATAATAATCTAACAGACTCTTACCACTAAGACTTTCTCGACTGCAACTCAGATTCTGGATTAACTAAATCTCTGGAATAAGTACACCTTTAATCCAATCCCTATTTCAACCTCTCTTTTCGACTACTCTTTCAATCTCACTTTCCTTCTCCTTCAGTCTCTTTCCACTTCTCCTTCAGTCTCTTTCCACTTCTCCTTCAGTCTCTTTCCAATTCTCCTTCAGCCTCTCTATATCTTCTCCCTCAGCTTCTCTATCGCGACTTTCAGTCGGAGTTTATATATTTCCTAACTCTTCCGTTTCACTTCATTTCTACCTGCTTTCTATCTGCATATTCACGTTTCATTTTTGGTTGGGCAAAGGTTGTTTAGCAAAAGCAATCAATCTCAAAAAAGTCCCCAAGGTTAGTGAAGAGAAACCACGAATAGCCCAATGTCACAAACTAATTAAAGACACACAAGACTAAAACAGCTTCTTTATTTATTATCACTGCAGAATAACTAAGATCGCTCCCACTAGAACTTCAACCTAACTCCCCAGTCTTAATTTATGATTAAAATATGAATACTATCTTATCAGTCCACTCGTTATTAATTTCACAACTTTCTTTGTCAGTAACTACGTAGCTTAAAACTCTGTTAGGGGGAACTCACTTCAATCCACAAAACTAACAGAAGAATTTCAATCTCAATAATTCTAACCGCAAGTCCTTATCCTCTGTCTCTCTTTATCTCCCACTTTTTGCATAGCACTTATATATCATTGTATTTAAATCACTTCACTTCATTTCTATCTTCATCTAATTTACCTAAACACGTTTTATTTTGGTTGGGAAGAAATTGCAATCGTATGCTATTCGAATCAATAAAAGTCCCCGAGGTTAGTGAAGAGAAAATCGCGACGATCCCAAAGTCCACATACAAATTCATGAATAATCAACATTCAATTTCTAAACCTTATATTTGTGCATATATTACCACATACATTCATGCAGTTTCTCAATTTTTAGATATAAAAGATAATTCATGAGGAAACATATAATTTGCTTTTAAATAAATATGATTATTACAAAGCTCGCTAAAAATAATATTTATGGAAGTTATTTTAAATTGTCAAATAAATAAATAAAATAAAATAAATTTAAAAGTAAGGATTAAAAATGGATTAAGTAATATAAATGTATTACGCTATGTAAATCCATTTTCAACGTTCTCATTTTAATTACCAAGAAACAAAAATTAAATTTTCTATTTTTTTTTAAAAAAAAATGGTAAATTGTTTATTTTTTAAGAAAATAAAATAGAATCAGAATTATTTAGAAGTAAGATGTCATTCTAAGTTCAAGTTTGAACGTAAATTAATTACGACGCATTTTCTATGAGGTAAAAAAAGAGTAGTAAAGCTTGAACCTCAGAATATATCACAATAAAAAAAACAATTTTTATACATCACCTGGGGTGCAGCATACCATGACAATATCATGATAACTTTTTCCCTCCACCCCAGGCATTTTACAAATTCTTTACATATTTGAACAGTGTAGGAATTTTTAATAAATACCACAAACTTTTATAATGGATTTTAAAAAGCGGATATATTTGTAAGGGAACACAAAATTTCCCCCCTCTTTCTCCCTGTATACAAGTTAAACTCGTATATTGTATTTTGGACTAGAAGGGAATACAATGAAGCTATAAAATACTTTTAAACGTTTCATAAAGGCTTTAAATACTCAGAATTTCATTGTTAAATTCCCAGATTGAATACTACTACAATATTATACAATTATTATTGCAAACCATTTTTTCTGAATGAGTTATGCCCCAAATTTTATTTTTCTTACAAAATTTTTCTTTTACATCTTTACCTTGAAACGGAATTTAAACACTAGCTGATGAGCAACTTTTAAGTAGGTAAATAATTTTAATGTATGTTTTATGTTTATACTCAAAATGAAATATTTTAAATAATAAGTTGTTTTATTACTTCTGCGGAATATTAATTAATTATTAAGATTTTGTTTACAGAATTTCTTAAGAAATTTCGCATAAAAATCAAAAGAGTGAATTAAATTGACAGCTAAAAAATTAAATCAAAATAAGCAAACTCGTGTCTTTATAATTCTTCAAAAATGTGACAGTATTGAAGAAGTTTTATCACGATTTTAAACTATCTCTTTTTTAACAAAATGAATTCATCTAGAAAAGGAAATAGACTGGTTTACAAAACGAGATTTGAAAAAGTTATTAAAATATAAAGAATTCAAAACATCTTATTTTATGTTTTTCCAAATAGCCCAATTTCAGAAGTTACAGGCAAGTGATAAAATATTCATCAGAATATCCGTAGCAATAACATTTTACAAAGATAGTGAAAGTGACACCAAAATAAATAAAATACATTTTTCAAAATCGAACAGCTTGTAAAAAAACAATTGGATACTTTAAATATGTTATTCAAGGTTACAAAAATCATTCACTTGATTTGGATTGAATTCTTTAATACATGCTTGTATTTTGTATTGCACTTTTACAGATTTTTGAAATAGAATCTTTATAGTTACAAAATCAAATTTATTTGTAATTTAATAATACAAATAAGATTCAGAAATTTTCTTTTTTTCATATTTTCGAACACCATTACCTTCAGAAACTGCAGGTAAACGGATTTTTTTCATTAGGTTATCTGCAGAAGTCTCTTTTTTTTTCTAAAGGAAAAAAAAATATTCAAAAACGAAAGCAAAACGAATAAAAGAAAAACGAAACACTGTTATCTTACAATCCTCATTTCTATCCATCTACTTTCACCTTCACGTATTTTTAGACGAAAAACAAAATGCATGATGCCATTCAAGAGAAAGAAATAATAATAGAAAAGAAAAGAAAAAAACGTTATCAATTTTCGTTCTGTTCGAAAGAAGAAGAGTTTAGATGGTGCATGGAACGGCGTCTGCTGCATTTATTTGCATAGTCAAGCAGCTCACAACTGCCTCTATTTCTCTACGCTCTTGTTGATGGAACGAAGTGAAAAAAAAAGAATACCAATTTCTCTTTGAAGAAAGTTGGTAAACAAAAGTAGAAAACGCAGTAAAGGTTCACGGAGTTTGGATTGAGTAGCACAAAGAGAATGCGCTCAATATTTTGTATCGTGGACAGTTTGTTACGGTTCCAGTTTGTCTACGATTTTTATCGCAATAGAAAAGCGGCATCTCAATCAGGCAACAGAGTGTTTTTCTATTTTCGTAAAAGACAAGGCTGCTGCAACATTGAAGGGATGCGGAATAAAAATCTATTTAGAGATATATATATTTAACGGATGCAATTTGTGTTGAGGAAGTTTCTTCTTTTTTTTTTTCCAATTGTTTTGGAACTAATTTAAGTACAATATCATTTGATTGTGTATTGAAATGCATTTTTGAGCCAAGTAAATAAGAATTAAGCGAATTTCTGAGTGTTGTGAAAAGAAAATATAACAGCTAAACCTTTGTTTTGATTGCATATGGATATTAAATGCAAATTTTTTTTAATGTATAGTTGTATTATTTATTACAGAATGAAATAATACATTAAAATCAAAATGATCGATAAATTGTTTAAGTAAATCATAAAAGAATGTTGTAATAATTGATTTTAAAAGCAGGATTTGCCGAAACTTAAGAAATAAATTGTAGTTGAAACAAATTGTAAAATAAATTAGAATGCCATGTAAAAACAACTTGTTTGGTAGAAAATATCAAAATTATGAATTTAATTCGTGAAAGAAACAAACCAAAAATGTAGTTTGCACAAACCATTTTTAACTGAAAGTGTTAAGATGGTAACAAATAGTTTATTGACTGGTATTAGTGATTAATACGATTTAAAACTTATAAACCGGTTTAAAAATATAAATTATTCTAATTTTAAACAATACAGAATTTTTAGTAGGATCAACTCAAGTATGTTTTCTAAATGCCGAACATGAGATGAGTTCAAAATTTTCTTACTTCAGCAAAATGTTGTTATAAAATATTATAAGTAAATTTTTATTTTAGCATATTGCTTGTAAGATTTTCGTGATTTCATCATAAGAAATTTTATTTCCCCCCTTTTTTCAATTGTTTGTATTCCGTTACCATGACAACATTAATTGCAAGATAAATAGATTGAATGATAAGGTCTCGTGATTGATTGATAAAGATCTAACTGAAAAATTTGGTGAAGAAATTTTTAATCACAGTTTACTAATGTGACAAGAAACTCCTACACTTAAAAATTCTATTAAAGGTATCCTACATTACACTGTGCTAACTATATACATAATATAATCAATTAAGCCAGAAGTATAAAAACAATAAAAATAAAACGCATTTGCGAAGATGTAGAAACATTTAAACTTTATTACTATAAAATCCAAATAATGAGTAAAATTATATTTAAATTTTTTTTGCAATAAATATGAAGAAAAATGAAATTATTTCCAAATAATGTTATACAAAACAAACTAAAATTGTATTTTTCTTCATATAACATCTTTAAATAACTTTTTTAAATACTTTAATCACAGCAAATACGAGCTAATTAAAGTTATAAAACTGAAGACGTGTACGACTGAAAAAAATTATGTTATGCTTATGTTAATAATATGTTAAAAATTACTATTTTTTATTTGTAATAATAATTACATAAGTTTTCTTTAGAAAATTAATTTTTCCTCTCAATATAATGAAGTAAGGTCTGAATCGACGAAATTTGAATTACCAGTCATTAAAGTTATTTATAATTGCTGAAACAGTTTTTCAATGCATGTATTATGCAAATTTTACACATTTTTGTGTTATTTCATTTATTTATATTGTTTTAATGTACAAAATGAACTTTATTTTCTCTTCTTGGAATAAACATAAATATTATCCGAATTATGTTTATCAATTTTACGAATAATTTTTTCTAATTACATGTATCGTTTGATTCAGAACATTTGTGATGATATATACTTCAAGATATTTATTTAACCATTAAATCAAAACAATGCAAAATGCTTATACATAAAGAGTCGAGTGCATATGACTTAAAGCTTGTGAATGGCTTGCAAAGCAATGCAAATGCTTTTTAATAGGATTTTAAAGATATTAACATAATAAAGTAACATTATTCTTATGGAAAAGAATTAAAAATGCGATAGAATTTAATTTACAAATGCTTTTTATATTTATAAGAGCAAATTTTTTATTCCTCTTCTAATATGAATCTTATTTTGCACCAGTAAGATATTTTCAAAGCAAAAAAAATTCATGTTAATAAAAAAAAAAGTTATCAGTTTGTAACTTTTGCATCTGTGAAAAATAAAACAGGTTGATTGATGAGTTAGTATTTCACCTTCCAAACTTCCACTGTTTCAGTCAAATCGATGGCTCAAGTTCTGATTTTACTAAAAGCCGGAGTGGGGTTGTTAATAATTATAAATAAAAGAGTTATTGAATTAATGTATTATTTTCTTTAGAAAACCTAAGATTTCATGATTTTACTTTGAAGCTTAATTGTACTCGTACCTATCCATACGTTTCGTTAAAAAAATCACTGGCCATAACTTTTGAGAGAATAACGCATAATATAAATATTCCATACAGAATATTAAATGGGATGTATTACATTTGTAAAATCGAGGTTATTTTTAAACAAATTTTTTTAAATATGTCACAAGTGGAATCTCTCGAAAATTTTCATTAAATTAAAAGCATATAAAAACATAACTTATATATCTTTTAGGATTATACGTTAAAAGTCGAGTGCATATGACATCAAGTTTGTGAATTGCATGTTTCAGGCGAGCGGCTTGTTTAAGTCCAGATTCCATTAAAAATCATTTGTACATCGGGGCTGATGCATGTTAAATCTGTCGGGGTTCGAATTCCTCACGTTGGCTTGATGTGGAAATTTGTAGGTGTAGTCAACACAGGTGTCTGCTTCATCACTTCACTATGGTTCAAAATCAAGAGGAATCTCGCTAATAACCCTCGTGTTGCATCTTAGTGAAACATTAACAGACAACCAATCAACTTAAACTATTCATCAAAAGATGTCTGGAAGATTCAGTATAATTTAATGAATAGTAGTCCAGGAGCATTCTACTGGAGATTTTTTAGTGATTCTAGTAATGAAATTTACAATTTACCAACCATGAAAGAGGGGTCTTAACTACTAGTGTATTCCGATCCTAAAATACAGGGTGTTAATAAAATAATGTCCTAACGCTAAGAAAACTGCTATTACAAAACTAAAAAAGTTATAACATTTTTGGAGCATATTAAACTAAAAATAACTCCTTAAAATATATAAATTAATGAAAATGTACAACATTGTCACCACCAAAAACACGAACGAAATGTATAATAGAAATGGCTGCACGCTTTTTTCTAGCATTTTCGGTGTTGCAATTCAAATGGCTGTAGTTAATAGTTTTTTCACTAAGTCACTTTTCACCGGTAATATCGGGAGAAATAGAACACTTCCTCTTTTTATTAAGTAGACCCCTCTACTACTGCCCAACTTAAAAAAACTTGCCTAGAGTTAAATCAAGGCTTCTTGGGGGCAATTAATAAATAGAAAGTTTGTCATATGTTCTGCGACAAATCCAACGTGTCGTACTATTCCATATCTCTCTCGTTCGTGTTTCTTGTGGTGGTGGTTATAATTTCATAAGTTTTAACCCTTTCTCTCACCTGGATCTCACATAGGGCTCCGACAATTATTCAAAGAAACAGTGATTTAAAATATTTTTTTTTCAATTTTTTTCGCTTGAGTGACACCTCTTATCCAGTTAAACCTCAAATAGGACATCAAATTGTTTTAGTGTATCGTAACTAATGGTTTCACCAATCTTGAAAAGTTTAAGTCTTTGATTTTGCGAAAGAAGTGAATGCAGGAGTAATGACATTTGTTTGTTACTGTAATATATTTCCAAATGAGGTAAGTAAAATATTTTCAATATTATAAGACATACATGTGCCATATAATCCCATTAATAATTATTGTTTACTTGTAAAAATTAAACTTCATATCTATTGGAAATCATAGTGCTTCATATGGGGCTTAAAGTAACACGTGGTTGTAAAGGGCAACTTCATTAAAAGAAATAAAGCTAAAGAAGTCTTAATAAAATTCCTTAAAAAATATTTTTGTATCATCATTTAGGAAAAGACTATGATCTTGCAAACAATATACCCCATTTTTAGAAAATCAAAAATCCCATGCATCTGGAAATATGCCTACCGATTACTTCTCTAAAATGCTGCCAGATGATTTTTAGAAGAAAATAGTGCATAAATCAAACATGTATGCCACATTAAAAGAGAAAGAAAAATTTTGACCTTACTTTTTATGAACTGAAGGTATTTTTAGTAATATATTTTGTTATGACATATCTTCAATATTCAAGATTAAAATTTTACTGGACACCAAAACATGGCAGAGACTATGCATAACTCCTGATTATATGATGCAAAATCACTTCTTTGAAATAAAGAAAAATATTCTTTTTGTTCCAAGTAATACGTCTCAGGACACTATGGAAAAGCTGTATAAAATCAAACCAGAATTAGACTACTTTTCTGGAGTGTTTGCTGACAGCTGCGACCCGGAAGAGAAATTGTCAGTGAATGAAATGATGATTCTGTTCAAAGGACAGTCAAACATCAAGTAATACATAAGAGGTAAACCCCTTCCATGGGAAATGAAATCCTAGGTGTTAGCTAGAATTTCTGGCTATGTATATGCCTTTGAAATTTATCAAGGTGCAAATGCTGAATCTCAGGAGTTATGTAAAGAATATGGAGCAGTTGGAGATATTGTATTGAAGTTTTGTAAACTTATGATGCATAATAATTCCAAAGTATTATTAAACAATTTATTCACAGCAATTCCTCTTATGATGAAACTTGTTGAATGGAAATTTTTTTTCAACAGGAATAATACGTACAAATAGGTTATACGAAGCTACAAATAAATTGAAACCTTTCAATGAAATGAAACGTGACCCAAGAGGCATATTTTCCATTACTACAAGTAAGGAAAACGTAACAATAACAATGTGGTTCTATAACTCATATGTTCATGTAATCTCAACATTTCTTGGAGACAGTCTTGTAGGATTGGTGAAACGTTGAAAGAGACAAGAAAAACACGTTATCGAAATTCCAAAACCATCGAAATGTATAATAAAAATATGTGGTAAGAGTAGATCTCATGGATAATTTATTAGGTCTATATAGACATAAGCTATTACATAAACGATGGTACTTCCGAATTTTTCACTATATGCTAAATGTTTGAGTCATAAATTATTGGATCTTAAGGAAATTAGATCCTGAAAAGGAATCCATGGATTTTTTAGAATTTAAATCATCCATTGCGAGTTCCCTTATTTCTAAAGGTAGACTCAGAGCAAAAAGAAAGGCAGACCAAGTACTTTGCGGGATCCAACTACAAAGAAATGCTTAAAAGTGCAAGCTCCTGCTGAATTGAAAAGAGATGGTGGTGAGCATTATCCGGTTAAAACTGCGGATAAATATGCTGCAAAGGGCCACTTATCCAGCAGTCCCAGGAAGACTAGATACATATGGGCTCGATGCAAGGAAGTTCTATGTCATGAGTGCTTTCAGGCTTTTCATTCAAGATAGTTTTTCTAATATTTATAATAATTTCATTACATTTATTAATAATTGCTAGAATATCATTTAGAACATTAAAATAAATATAAAAATAAACTTAAATTTATCACCTGCCTGTCTCCTTTTATTTTTCTCAATATGCATGTTTGCAACCTTTTAAACTTACAAGTCTTATATGAGGCGCCTCAAATTTCTCTTAATAGGATAAAGCTGAGCGAATAATTTCTTTCTACAGAACATAAAACAAGAATTTAAGTATATTAATTAATAGAATGAATTTTCTTTGCTTTTTGCATAATTTGTGTGCGCTAGAGGGTTAAGTTGTTATTTATAATTTAATGTGTCCAAAAAAATATTGTAACTTGTATAGTTTTGTAATTGTATCTCCTCCAAGTTGAGATATTCTTTTGTAAACGCCCGAATTTTTCTCAAATAATCTCAAACTTTGTTATTTAATATTGTAAGGTTTTTAAACATTAAAATGCTAAAAACGTACTTAATTCATCTTTACCTCTTCATATTCAAGCATACCTAGTTCTCAAATTGCGTTGATCGATATAATTAATAATTCATCTTATTTTGTTGCTGTTATTGAAGTTCAACAATAAACTATTTATATGAGAATTGGTCATTCACCATCACATTAGTACGTAAATGTTATATATTTGAAAGCTGTTTATTAAGGAATTTCAATAGAAAATTTAATAATTCTACAAATTATTTTAATTTATATTATCGTATGAAGATATTTTTCAAAATTCAGAAATTGTAAAAAAAATATGCCTTGTAGTTAAGAACTTTTTCATCCATTCCGTGTTCTAAATCTAAGCTATTGATAATATTTAATTCAAGCTATACTTATTTATAAATACTGTATAGACATCTTTTTTTACTTTTCTTTCAAATAAAGTGCTATTACAGCATTCAGAAATTCAAAAAAAAGTAGTCAAACTTTTCCTGGATTTTAAGTTCTTAGATCTCGTTTTTAATTTAAACCTTAATGAATTTCTTTTTTGTACTATCCACTTCATGAACTCTTAGAAATACAAGAAAGAGAAGCTAAGTGAAAGTGATTGCCAAATGATGTTCTGTAAAATCAGTTTAAAAAAAAAGCTGTTTTAGTGAAACTGCAACCGAAAACAATTCAGTCATAAAATCTGCATCTCCTAATGTTCCATCAGAAAATGAGTTAACCATTGAAATTGTGGTTACTTCTTCGAAACTCGAGCATTTCTCTTTCGCAAACGATTTTTCAAAAGAAGGAACGAATAAATGGAAAACAACTCAACCCCACTCAGAAAGAAACTCAATGGAAAACGATCACAGAACAAAGCATCCAGACTTCCATTTTTCTGTCTGCATTCGATTTGCATAAGCAAGTAGTCCCTGGGATTTCACAGAAATTGCGATATGTATATACGTTATATTTTTTCCCTCTCTTTCTCTCTCTCTCTCTTTTGAATAACCATGTTTGTGAAACAAGTTGGAATTCGTGTTCGGAGTATTGTGCAAGACGGAAATGAATATGAAGTTCTGCTCATTTCTTTTCTTCCAGAAAATTTGTGGTATATTTTGAAGCTTTAAATGGTGAGTAAACAAATAACTTGTAGACGAAAATGTAGGGCCCACACGGAACAAACTGTTGCGAAGAAAATACTTTCGAACTAAATGGAAAAACTTCCTGTGGCAACGTTATTCAAATGTAATATTCTAGAGATTAATTGTGCTCTTTTGTGAGAAGGGTATTCCTACATGGCGTTGTTGAAAAATTGGTTGGGGAAATTAGAAAATTCTGGTAGACTTTCCTGAGAGCAGATGTTTTTGTTTTAATTCTGAGTTTTGTTTTCACCTGTGTCATAAAAGTGGAGTTTCTTCACCAGGAGATGTAGATATTGATTTTGGATTCATAATATTAAACAAGCTTTTAATATATTTTCTTTTTCCTTTTCATGTTTAAAAGATATATATATATAAATATGGGTGTGTGTGATATCATGTTGATCACGAAAGCTGCCGCTATTACAGTCGAAATTACTCTTAAAATTTCTGAAATCAATCTAAATATTCCTAATTTCCTTCAAGATTGCAGTAAATGAGTTGAATTTAATTATCAATTCAATGTCACACACACACACACACACACATATATATATATATAAATCTAAGTAGTGTATCGCGAGTTCCCAGATGCTTTTTATTACACCATTTGGGCGGGCCTTACAAAAAACTTTTAAATCTTTAAACTTTTGTGTGAGTATGCATGTCAGTCATTAGATACATACAGTTGTAACAATGGTTAAAATTGGTATTTTTAAATGAAAACAGAAACTAATAACAGATTATCATTTGATTTACGATACTTTCCATTTTTGGTGAAATATCGCATTTCTTGGTGAAATTTTTCTGGTTTTGCAAAAATGTTTGATGACATTTTACGCAAGTAGTACACACACACACACAATAACTATGAATTGACGCATCGTTATATGAAATAAAGATAACTACTTACAATATTTGGTTAGGTAACTATCATTGTTCAACATGTTTTTTTCTTTTACGGAATATTGTCTCGATACATTTTAGCAACATATTTATTGCATAGAAACGTCCATTCGCAAGCATCACAGCTTTTCTGGTAATTTTAAACTATTCCTAAGCGTTAAGGATTTTCGCATCGTTCGGCGATGAATTTCACTTTCTTATCTTTCATATCTCGCCAAGTGAGGATTTTGAGTTCTATATTTGAATTAAATTCAAGTAATTGTCATTTTCTATTCAGATAATAGTAAATTGACATTACTCCAATGTAATCCATATTACTCAGGTACAATTTGCAGAGATTGTTAATTTATAAAGGAAAGATTTTCATGAGTAAAACTGTTACATAGATAGACAGTATTAGAGCAATATAAAGAGGAATGACGTAGTAAAAGTTGAGATTAACGGCCTCAAACAAAAATCTGGTTTATTTTCACCAAACCTTGTATTGTAATCTAGGTATTGAAAAATAATGAAAAAGGTTAAAAATTGGTTGACAAGAAGAAGGATCGAAAGTTGAAAAGAAACGCTATTGTATCCGGGAGTCGCGTCAACCATGTTAATCAAAGACAATAAACCCATAGGAAAGAAAAGGATCTCTCGTGTATCTCAGGGTAATGATCCGTGTACATACCTAATAAAGGTAAGACTTAAGGTACCAAAACATGGGGAAGAAATAATTTTTATACATTACACTGATTTTATTGGATTGGATTTATTAACATCCCACTAGAAGCAACATGAGGGCTATTTGCTACAACCATCGTAATTTTGAACCTCTATCAAGTGACGAAGACGATACCCGAGCTAGCCCCTCCCTCTCCTAACTTCCACACCACGCCAACGGGAAGCATTGCACATCGACAGATATAACGTGCATTAGCTCTGACTACACGGCGGGTCTTTAGTGGCATGAAGTCTACAACCCACAACCCGGCCGCGAGTCCGCGACCTCGACCAATAGACTACCGCAGTCCCTTGTAAGTTATACTACTATAATTAATGTAAAATTTTTACTTCTGATTTGACTGACATAGTTAAAATCCTTTTTTTAAAATTTATGAAGCTTATAATTTACATTTATATGAATAATTTGTAGAATTAATTGTAATAGTGAAAAATTTGACAAATTTTTTCCTACCAGCTTTGATAAATCTTTTTTTTTTAAGATTTTTTTTTATTTTTCAATTGATTCATTATATATCTAGAAACCTGATTAATAATCATTCAAATGTGTCAAGAATAAATTTATTTAAAGTTAGCAGTTAAAGATATTTGGTTAGATTATTTTTCAGTTCATAACATCCGTACCATTAATATTCATTAAAAGCTTACTTAAAATTGACAGAATATTAGTATAATAATTGTCTTTCTTAAATTTTTAAATAATTAGCTATGAAAATCATATTCCAAATCAAATATTATTTTTAATCATCCTGATATCATTTGCCAATCCTTTGGAAAATTCAAAATTATGAGACGAAACTATTTTTATGTCAGGTTTCTGCAAAACCTTTCATGATAAAGCATTTGCTTATATGACTGACAAAAAGTAATAATCATTTTTTTCAAGCAAGCTCATGACGTAATTGTAAATTACTTATATTAAAATAAGTTTTCTGAGCTAAAAATTATATGCTACTTGCTCTGGTATGATTATGTGCCTTATTCTAAGTAAAATTTTTTACCGACAAAATTCCAATGTTAGCTATTAATCTTGACAAATAATAGTTAGATATAATTAAGAATTTAAATATAGTGCATTCCATTATTTCATTTAGGGTAAATGGTTTCAAAATTATCTAACATATAGTATAGAAGTCATAACAAAAACTGATATATATCTACGGAAAATTATCTGATAGTTGAATCGAATAGATTTATTATTGAATTTATAATTAATTTTAATTCTCATTTGTCAAGAATTTAAGTTGATTTAAATTCTAATTATCCAGTACAAAATTCGGTTATTGAAATAATTTATCTACAGACTTGATCAGACGCTCCTGATGACTGATAATTCTGGAAGGTTTAGGCACAAAATGTTTCCGTATAAGTACTTGCCAAAAATAAAATAACATTATTATAAGGTCATTTGTTTGAAGGTCACTTTAGCTACTTCAAGCTTAATCTATGTAGAAGCATATTAACATAAGCAAACAAAATAAACAGCTTTATTTAGAATTAAAAACTCCTTCTGAAGAAACAAATCACACCTATTCATTAGCCAGCATATATACTTACTATATTATTCAAATAACAATTACAGTATTTATAATAACAACCATGTAATATATAGTTAAACTTACTTTCTACACCTTTGAATATGCACGGTAACGATGGTCACGATTGGGAGTTTCTGAGTCATGGGTTTGGGCTTTGATTCCACTCAAGGTTCATCGCAAATGCACATTAAATCTGTCAGAGGTCTCAAAGCCTCCTATGGTGTAATGGTTCGAGACAGCCTCAGGTGTCGACTCCCACTCTAACCGTGGTTCGAAATTACCAGGTTCATCAACAACAGCCATTGTGTTGCTTCTGATAGAAGTGGTAATAAAGCAATAAATCAACTTCTCTAATTTATTTATAATTCCTTTTTGAGCAAATGGAAAAGTATAGTCAAATTAAAAGGAATAATACCCTTTGTGGCTCTATATCCTATTAAATTAATCAATCAATCAAAAAAAAGCCAATCAAAATACATAGCATTTCTCAAGAAATTAGCTTTATCTTCAAAATGTTAGGACTACAATTGCAAAGATGCATCATCATTTAAGAAAACATCATCGCATACTGCAACTTTATAAAACTTAAATTATATAATAGGCCCAGCAAACATTGTTGAAATCGATGAAATAGATAAATTGTTTATTAAAAAAAATCTGAAAAATGGTCATAAACTGAAATTCAAGAATAAGAAATTTAGAACTTTTTTTTTAAAAAAAATCATGGATTTGCAACGGAGGTTCATTTAAAAGAGCAAACAACAATCATTTGACTTCACAGTTTATATAGTGTAGCTATTAGTAGAAATAGCTTGCATAATTATTTGATTCCAGCAACAGGTGGTACAGACATTTCACCAATGGCCCAGATAAAATTCACACTTTAGCAAATTCAAACACTTTTCGAGTGCCTAAAACGCTTTCATCACCTGCTTTTTAAACACCCTCCAGTGTTTAAATGCAATAGCTAACGACGTTCTTCTCATAAAAGCAGAACAAATAAGACGCAAACAGGTGTATCTGTAGTTGTATATAAAAAAAAAAAAGAGAAAACCTCCTGAAAATATGTGAGAATCACGGTAAAACAACTCTGAGATCAGTAACGAAGTAATAC
>BMAW01039602.1:0-55365 GCA_019974015.1 Nephila pilipes | reverse complement strand
CTCTGAATAACAATCTCTGGAATAAATACACTTTTAATCCAATCGCCTATTATTTTAACCTCTCTTTTAAACTCTAACCTCACTTTCCTTCTTCTTTCAGTCTTTACTTCTCTTCAGCTTCTATTTCCATCAGCTTCTATCGAGACTTTCTTCAGCTGGATGAGAGATTTAACTCTGTTTCACTCATTTCTAATTAAGCTTTTATCTGCATATCTACGTTTATTTACAAGGTTGTTGAAAGTAGCAATCAATCTCAATTAAGTTCCCTAAGGAAGAGAACGTGAATATTCAATGTTACAAATTAATTAAAGACATTGCTGACTTGTCAGCTTTTATTTTATTATCACTACACAATTACATCGCTTCTTCGAATCTCAATCAACCTACAGTCTTTAATTTCTAGATATTATTTTAATCTTATCTATCAGTCTTACTCGTATTCCATTACATAGCTGCCAATAAAGGGCCATTTCCGAAAACTATCTATCAGTTCACTCGTATCTATCGAAAACTATCTTATCAGACTATTCGTATCTATCGAAAACTATCTTATCAGTCCACCTGCTTATTAATGCACCCTTTGTCTGTAACTATAGCCAGACTTTGTTAGGGAACTCACCTCCAATCCATAATAAAACTGACAGAAGAATTTCACCAACAACTTAACCGCAAGTCCTTATCCTCTGTCTCCCTTTACAGCATTTATATATCATTGTATCTGAAATCCCTTCACTTACTTCTATCTTCATCTAATTTACCTAAACACGTTTCATTTTGGCTAAAGAAATAAATTGTTTGCTATCGAATGAATAAAAGTCCTCGAGTTAGTGAAGAGAAAAATGCGAAGAGCCCAAAGTCACAATATCTCAAATTTATGAATAATCAACAATCAATTAAACCTTTCTATTTGTGAATATACCACTTACATTCATGAAGTTTCTCAATTTTTATTATAAAGATAATCCATATGAACTTATATTCCTTGTTTTAAATAAATATGATAATTACAAAGCCACAAAATATTCTTTATGGAAGTTATTTGAACTATCAAATAAATAAATAAAACAAAAACAAAATTTAGTAAAGTAAGGATTAAAAATGGATTTAAGTAATAGAAATGTATTATTTTCAATGTAAAATCATTTCAACGTTCATTTTAATTACTAAAAAAACAAAAACTAATTTTTCTTTTTTTTAAAAAAAATGGTAACGTCATATTTTTTAAAAAAATAAACAGAATCAGAATTATTTAGAAGTAAGATGTCACCCTTAAGTTCATGAAACGTAAATTAATAATGACGCATTTTCTGTATGAGGTAAAAAAAGAAAGTAGTAAAAGCTTGGAAACCTCAGAATAAATCACAATAAAAAAACACTTTTATACATCGAATGGGGCATACCATGACAATATCATGATAACACTTTCCCTCCAATCTTCAGCATTTTACAAATTTTATTATTTGAACAGTGTAGAATTTTTAATAAATACCGCAAACATTTATAATGGATTTAAAGCGGATTTTATTTGTGAGAAACACAAAAATTCCTCGTTTTCCCCCCCCCAGAAGGCCAAGTTAAACTCGTATATTGTATTTTGATCAAGAGAATACAATGAAGCTTGCAAAATATTTTAAACGTTTCCCATTGCAGTCTGTTTTAGTTACCTGTGAATTTCCACAGTTAAATTCCCAGGCTGAATACAATATTATACGATTTATTATTGCAAACCATTTTTCTGAATGGCTATGCCCCAAATTTTATTTCTCTTATAAAATTTTTTCTGACATAACAGAATTGAAAAGTCCCTGTCGCAATTGTTAGTAAAAAAACATTTTTTTTGGAAAAATTAGTTTTTTTATTCACATATCTCTGTAGTGATATGAACGAGTATAGCGACTTCTGCAACTTTTCTTTTTTGATACCCATTTTTGTAGTACGATTTGCTCTTGTTTCAAAAAAAAAATAAGCCTCAGTTTCATGATCACCTCTTCATCTGACGAAAATTTCTTTCCTCATGAGCATTCTTTGAGATCTGGAGAACAGGAAGGTCGCTGGGGGGCCAGATCTGAGAATACGGTGGATGAGAGGAAGCACTCAGTTCTATTCGTGGATTTTTGCCACGTTTTCTACCGACTTTATTTATTTACTGTCTTGGGTGAAGCAGCACTTTTTTTTTTCTTTCATGCGGCCGTTTTTTCGGCAATTTCGCCCCTTCAACGGTCCACAACGCTGCGTAGCTAGTCGCTGCTGGATGATCCTTTTCGCTGCAGTCACTTGTGTACTATTCCATGAATATCCCAAATGCAGACGCATAACCTTTGCCAGCAGACTGCTGCTTTCCACGCTTTGGAGCGGAAGACCGTGTGCAGTCCACTGACATCGTCGATTGACTTTCGAGAAATGATGAGTTTCATGTTTCAATCCACTGTAGCTAAAACTCGGCTTCATTACGCTTGATCATATTCAAAACACTGTTAACCATCTGTTTTACGTTGTTTTGGTCAAGTTAGCTCGCGCGGCACCCACTTTGCACGAGTCTTTCTATACTCAAATATTCGTGAATGAGTACAAGATGTACACGTTCAGTTGATATTATCTTTAGAGGTTCGCTAGTTTCATTCAATTTAATTTACGGTCATTCAAAATCATTTTGTGGATTTTTTAATGTTTCTTTTGTCGGAACAACCTTCTTTGGGCGTCCACTGCGTTCACCGTCTTCGGTGCCTACTTACCCGCCGCTCCAAACTTATAGTATACTAACTTGATGGTTGATTTCTCCTGAGGTGGTGTCCGAAACTCGGCATCAAGCCGCTTTTACGAACTGTATTTTTTCTTTTCAAAAAAGCAATATTTTATCAATATCGCGAAATCTCTTTTTATCCATATTTTCACAATAATTGTGTTGCTTCACTCAAATGCTATAATTCAAACTAATGAACTGGCAGCTGTCAAACTTATACACGCATCTTTGAGGGTTAGGCTAACTAAAAAAAAACATATGGATTTTAATTCTAGTAGCGCCATCTATGTGTCAGGCTGGGACTTTTCAATTGACTCGTTATCTTCCTTGAAATGAATTCCCATAAACTTAGTTGATGAACAACTTAGTCAGGTAAGTACCATTAATGTAGTTGTTTATGTTTATACTCAAATGAAATATTTAAATATAGTTGTTATTATGCTATGGAATATTATTCATTTAAGACTTTTGTTTTTCAGAATTCCTCTACAGAATTTCTGCATAAAAAATCAAAATGAATGGAATTAAATTACGCAAAAAAATTAATAAAATAAGCAAACATCGTGTTCCATAATCCTTCAAAATAAATAATATGAAGCAAGTTTTACTGATTCTTAAACTATACCTCTTTTAAATAAAATGAATCTAGAAAAGGAAACTGTATTTGGCTTAAAAATCGAGATTGGAAAACAAATGTTATAAATATGAAGAATCCAAAACATCTATTTTATGTTTTCCAATAGCCCATTTCTAGTAGATTACATGAGGCAAGTGATGAAATATTCATGTGCAGAATATCCAATGTGTACATTTTACAAAGATAGGAAAGGACACCTAAAATAAATAAAGATACATTTTCAAAATCAGAACTTAGCGTTAAAAAAACAATAATTGATATTTTTAAATATAGCTTCAAGGCTAACAAAACATCATTCTGATTTGATTGAATTAATACATGCTTTGTATTTTGTATTCTTTATAGATTTTGAAATAGAATCTTTATAGTACAATGGAACTAAATTTATTTGTAATTATAATACAAATAAGATTCAGAAATTCTTTTTCATATTTTCGAAACTACTCATTACTTAGAAACCGCAGGTAAACGGATTTTTCATTAGGTTATTCAGAGAGTCTCTTTTTTTTTCTAAGGAAAAAATATCTAAAAACGAAAGCAAAACGAATAAAGAAAACGAAAACACTGTTACTTACGTAACCTCATTTCATCCACCTTACTTTCACCTCTACGTATTGTTTAGTGAAAATAAATGCATGATGCCATCCAAGAGAAAAGAAATAATAGGAAAGAAAGAAAATGTTATCACCATTTTGCCCTGTCTGAAAAGAAGAAGAGTTTAGATGTGCATGGAACGGAAGTCTGTCGGTTGCTTATTGGTGTATAGGCAGCCCATAATCGCTCTATTTCTACGTTTGTGATGGAACGATGAAAAGAGACACCAATTTCTCTTTGAAGAAAGTTGGTAAACAAAAAAGAGAAACGCAGAAAGGTTCACGAGTTTGGATTGAGAGACAAAGAGAATGCGCTAGTATTTGTATCGTGGATCAGTCGTGTGGTTCCAGTTTGTCATTTAGATTTTATGTCGCATATGAAAGCGTATGCTCTCAATCAGGCAAAAGAGTGTTTATTTTCGTAAAGATAAGCGCTAGCAACATACTGAAGGATGCGAATAAAATCATTTAGAGATATACATTTAATCCGATGCACTGTTGAGAAGCTTTCACTTTTTCCAACATGGAACCCTAGAAGCACATCATCATCTGACTGTGCATTGAAAACGCATTTTGAGCCATAGCAATCAAGAATTGCCGAACTCATGTTGAATAAGAAAATATAACAGCTAAACTCTTTTTTGACTGCTAGGATATTAAAGCAAATTTTTTAATGTATATTACATATTTATTCATAAAATACTAACATTAAAATCAAATATCGATAAATGTTTGGCTAAATCATAAAAGAACGTTGTAATAATCTGATTAAGCAGGATGCTACTAGGAAGATTAGACAGCTACAATGAAAATCAAACTAGGAACGCCTGTAAAAACAGACTTGTCTAGAATCAAAATTAGATTTAACTTCTGAGAACATAAATGTCCAGACAACCATTGTCTGAACTGATGGAAATATTTATGTGACTAATAGTGATTACCTAAAAACTTATAAACTGGTTTAAAAATATAAATTATTCCAACTTTTAATAACAATAGAATTTTAGGGTCAACTCAATGTTTTCTAAAATGCTGAACATGAGATGAGTTCAAAATTTTTCTTACTTCAGCAAAATGTTGTTATAAAATATATAAATCTTTTATTTAGATATTGCTTTAAGATTTTTGTGATTACATCTAAGAAATCTGATCCTTTCTATATTTTTTACTGTATCCGTTACCATAGGCATAATATTTAATTGAAGATAAATAGATTAAACTATTCTCGTGATTGATTGATAAAGATCTATTGAAAATCTATGTGAAGAAATGTTTTCACGCAGTTTACTAATGTGAGCAAAAAAGTTCTATACTTAAAATTCTATTAAAGATATCCTACATTAGATCAAAATGGAACTATATATCAATTAACGTCAGAATATAAAAAAACAATGAAATAAAACGCATTTGATGATGATGCTGAAACATTTAAACTTTATTACTATAAGATCCAAATAATGAGGAAAATTATATTTAGTGACTAAAAAAATTTTTTGCAATAAATATAAAGAAAAATAAAATTATTTCCAAATAATGTTATACAAAATAAACTAAAATTGCATTTTTCTTCATATAACACTTTAAATAACTTTTTAAATACTTTAATCTCAGAATACGACTAATTAAAGTTATAAAACGAAGCGTAAAAAATTGACTGAAAAATTATGTTATGTATGTAATAATATGTTAAAAATTACTATTTTTTGTTTGTATGTTAATAATTACAGTTTTCTAATTTAGAAAATTAATTCTACCTCAACAATTTAATGAAGTAAGGTCTGAATCGACGAAATTTTAATTACAGCCATTAAAATTATTTATAATTACTGCAACAGTTTTTCAATGATGCATTATGCAACTTCCACTGTTTTGTGTTATTTCACCTATTTGTTTTGTTTTAATATACAAAATGAACTTTATTTTCTCTTCTAAAAACATAAATACTCGAATTATGTTTAATTTTAAGAATAATTTTTTTTAAATTACACGGTCAAGTTTGATGCAGATATTTGTGATGATATATTTCTGATATTTATTTAATATTAAACAAGGAAAATGTACTTTTTTAGGATGTTTAAAGATATTAACTTAATAAAGTAACATTATTCTTATGGAAAAGAATTAAAAGGAATTGAATAATATACAATGCTTTTATATTTATAAAAATTTTATTCTCTTCATTATATGAATCTTATTTTGTACTCAAGAGATATTTTAGTAAAAAATTCAGTAATAAAAAATTTATCAGCTTGTAACTTGATTCTGTGAAAAAAACAGGGTGATTGATGAGTTAGTATTTCTCTTCCAAATTTCCACTGTTTCAGCAAATCGAGGGCTCAGTCTGATTTTACTTCAAGATCCGATGGTAGAGTTGTTTATAATTATAAATAAAAGAGTTATTGAATTAACGTATTATTTTCTAGAAACCAAAATTTGATTTTAGTTTTGACTTAATTGTACTCGTAATTTCTATATCCATATGCTTTGTTAAAAAATCAACTCATAATTTTGAGATAACGTATTTAAAATATTCCATGCAGGGTATTCAAATGGGATGATTTATATTTGTAAAATCGATAGTTTTTTTTAAACAAAAGCACATAGAGCTCGATTTTGTTGAATTGAATATACTAACTAAGGAATGTTTCAGGCATCCATAAAAATCCTTTGTAAATCAGCTGATGCTTTGTTAAATCTGTCAGGGTTCGAATTTCACATTGGCTTGCTAGAAGTTTGTAGATAGTCAACACAGGTGTCATTTCATCACTACTACTTTTCGTAAATCAAAATCACGAGGATCTTGCCACAACCTCTGTGTTGCATCTTAGTGAAACATTAACAGCACAACCAATAACTTAAACTATTCATCAAAAGAGGTCAAGATCTTATAATTTAAATGAACAGTAGTCCAGAAGCATTCTACTGAGATTTTTATGATTCCAGTAATAAAGCTATTAATTACCAACCATGAAAGAGGGTCTTAACTACTAGTCTATTCCGTTCCAAAAACAGGGTGTGAATAAAAAGAATGTCCTAACACTAAGAAAACTGCTATTACAAAACTAAAAAGTTATAACATTTTTGGAGCATATTAAACTAAAAATAACTCTTAAAATATATAAATATGAAAATGTAAAATTGTCACCACCAAAAACACGAACGAAATGTATAAGAAATGGCTGCAGCTTTTTTTTTTCTAGCATTTTCGTGCAAATTCAAATGGCTGTAGTTATAGTTTTTTTCATGTCACTTTTCACCGGTAATATAGGAGAAATAGAGACTTCCTCTTTATTAAGTGACCTCTCTACTATCGCCCAATTTAAAAAAAACTTGCCTAGAGTTAAACTCAAAGGCTTCTTGGGGGTACATAATAAATAGAAAGTTTATTAATGTTCTGCGACAACAACGTGTTCAGTACATTCCACATTCTCTGTTCGTGTTCTCTTGTGGTGGATGTGAAATTTATAATTTCTAAGTTTAACCCTTGTCACCTGGACCTCACTAGGCCTGAATTATTCAAGAAACAGTGATTTAAAATACTTTTCTCTCTAATTTTTTTCGCTTGAGTGACACCTATCCAGTTAAACTCAAATAGGATTTCCTCAAATTGTTTTAGTATATCGTAACTAATGGTTTCACCCAATCTTGAAAAGTTAAGTCTTTGATTTTGTGAAAAAGAAGTGCAGAAATATGTATTGATTTACTGTAATATATTTCAAATGAGTGTAAGAAAATATTTTCAATATTATAAGCATACATGTGCATGAATCCATTAAAATTGTTTATTGTAAAATTAAACTTATATCTATTGAAATCATAGTGCTCATATGAGCTCAAAGTAAAGTTTATTGATAAAGTTCTTGATAAAATTCCTTAAAGCAAAATATTTTGTATCATCATTTAAGAAAAACATGATCTTGCAAACAATATACCTCTTTTTAGAAAATCAAAATCCCACGTATCTGAAAATATCAACCGGATTACTTCTCTAAAATGCTGCTGATGATTTTAAGACAAAAGTGCATAAATCAAATGTAGTGCTACATTAAAGAGAAAGAAAAATTTTTACCTTACTTTTATGAACTGAAGCTATTTAGTAATATATTTTGTTACATTATCTTCAATATTCAAGATTGAAATTTTTATGCTCAAAATGTGTCTAGAGACTATGCATAAATCGCTGATTCAGGCCTAAAGGCAAAAGGTTCTTTTGTCGCCGTTTGAATGCTGCTAAAAGCGGCACCTGTTGCTCCGAAGACCTGTCTTACGTTACGGCAGGTGTTTGATGGAAAATAGCGCAGCTTAGGGAGAAGCAATGTATGGCAGGTAACTAAATCTGATTCATTAGTTCACAATTCTTGAGACAGATGTAGGATTGGTGAAACTTTGAAGAGACAAGAAAAGCACGTATCGAGAATTCCAAACCATCGAAATGTATAATAAAAAATATGTGGTAAGAGTAGATCTCATGATAATTTATTAGTCTATATAACATGCTTATGATATAAACGATGGGGTACTTCAGAATTTTTTCACTTATATGCTAAATGTTTGAGTCATGTTCAATTGGATCGATCTATGAAATTAGGATCCTGAAAATAATCCATGGATTTTTAGAATTTAAATCACATTGCAGAGTTCCTTTATTTCTAAAGGTAGATCAAGAGCAAAAAGAAAGGCAGACCTATCATTTGAGAGGTATCCAGACTACAAAAAATGCTTAAAAGTGCAAGCTCCTGCTGAATTGAAAAGGATGGTGGTGAGCATTATCCGGTTAAAACTGCGGATAAATAGCTGCAAAGGGCCACTTATCCAGCAGGTCCCAGGAAGACTAGATACATATGGCTCGATGCTAAGGAAGTTCTATGTCATGAATGTTTCAGGCTTTTTCATTCAAGATAGTTTTTTCAATATTTATAATAATTTCTTACATTTATTAATAATTGCTAGAATATCATTTAGAACATTAAAATAAATATAAAAATAAACTTAAATTTATCACCTCTCTGTCTTCCTTTTTATTTTCTCAATATGCATGTTTGCAACCTTTTAAACTTACAAGTCTTTATATGAGCGCCCTCAAATTCCTCTAATAGGATAAAGCTGAGCGAATAATTTCTTTCAGAACATAAAACAAGAATTTAAGTATATTAATTAATAGAATGAATTTTCTTTGCTTTTGCATAATTTGTGCTTAGAGGGTTGTTGTTATTTATAATTTAATGTGTCCAAAAAAATATTGTAAATTCTATAGTTTTGTAATTGTATCTCCCCAAGTTGAGATATTCTTTGTAAACGCCTGAATTTTTCTCAAAAAATAACTTCAAACTTTTGTATTTATATTTAGGTTTTTTTAACATTTAAAATTTTTAACATTAAAATCTTACATTAAAACTCACTAATTCATCTTACCCCTTCATATTCAAGCATACCTGTTCTCAAATTACGCTGATCGAATAATTAATAATCATCTTATTTTGTTGCTGTTATTGAAGTTCAACAAATATTTAATAAATAGAGATTGGTCATCTACCATCCATTAGTAACGTAAATGTTATAATTTGAAAGCTGTTATTAAAATATTCATAGAAAATTTAATAATTCTACAAATTATTTTAATTTATATTATCGTATGAAGATATTTTCAAAACTCAGAAATTGTAAAAAATATGCCTTGTAGTTAAGAACTTTTCATCCATTCCGTGTTCTAATCTAAGCTATTGATAATTTAATTCAACTATACTTATTTATAAATACTGTATAGATCTTTTTTTTACTTTTCTTTCAAATAAAGTGCTAATTACAGCATTCAGAAATTCAAAAAAAGTAGTCAAACTTTTCCTGATTTTAAGTTCTTTAGATCTCGTTTTTAATTTAAACCTAATGAATTTCTTTTTTGTGTTATCCACTTCAGAACTCTTAGAAATACAAGAAAAGAAGCTAAGTGAAAGTGATTGCCATGAGTTCTGTAAACAGTTTTAAAAAAAAAGCTGTTTTAGTGAAACTGCAAACTGAAAACAATTCAGTCATAAAATCTGTATCTCCTAATGTTCCATCAGAAAATGAGTTAACCATTGAAATTGTGGTTATTCTTCGAAACTCGAGATCCATGCAGCAGCTGAAAATACGCAGCCAGTACCGTACGGCTTTACGGGCGCGTGCCTTTGGCTTTATGCGGCAGGCGTTTTAGCAACGGTAAAGCGAAGGCGGTTTTTTTTCTAGCGAAGCGGTAGAAAAGACTGCCGCGGTATGAAGGGCTTTAGTTTGCAGGCTTTTTTGCAGCAAGTATGCGTGCTGCAAAGGCGCGAGCGCGAAAAGCGCGCGTGCCGGTAGCCAGCATGCAGTCACGGTTTCGCATGGCACGGCTTGCCACGCGGCGATGGCGAACATTTTACCTTCAAGTAGCGTTTTCTAAGATATATATATATATATATATATATATATATATATATATATATATATACAAAGAATGGAAACTTAAATAATTAGTTAAGAGCAAAAGAGTGATACCATGCGTAAATTCATAATTTTTACATAATAATTATGAATTCAAGCATCGTAATAAGAAATAAAAATAACTACTTTCAATATTTGGTTAGGTAACTATCATTGTTCAACACGTTTTTTTTTTCTTTTACGGAATATTGTCTCGATACATTTCAGCAACATATTTATTACATGGAAACGTTCCATTCGCAAGCATCAGAGCTTTTCTGGTAATTTTAAGCTACTCTCAAGTGTTGAGGATTTTCGCATCATTCGGCGGTGAATTTCACTCCCTTATCTTTCATATCTCGCCATGTGAAGAATTTGAGTTCTATATTTGAATTAAATTCAAGTAATTGTCATTTTCTATTCAAATAATAGTAAATTGGCATTACTCCATTACAATCCATATTACTCAGGTACAATTTACAGATATTGTTTATTTATAAAGGAAAATTTTCCTATGAGTGAAACTGTGACATACGACAGGACAGTATTAGAGCTGGATCATTTTAAGTTAATAGCCAGCATACACGAGGAATGACGGAGTAAAAGTTGAGGTTAACGGCTCTCAAGAGGAAAATCTAGTTTTGTTTCACCAAACATTGTATTGTAATTTAGGTAATAAAAAATAATGAAAAAGGTTAAAAATTGGTTGACAAGAAGAAGGATCGAAAGTTGAAAAGGATCGCTATTGTATCCGGGAGTCGCGTCAACCATGTTAACCAAAGACAATAAACCCATAGGAAAGAAAAGGATCTCGTGTGTTCCCCTACCTCAGGGTAATGATCCCTGTACATACCTAATAAAGGTAAGACTTAAGATGCCAAAACATGGGGAAGAAATAATTTTTAGATATTACACTAATTTTATTGGATTGGATTTATTAACGTCCCACTAGAAGCAACATGAGGGCTATTTGCGATGGGCATCATAATTTTGAACCTCTATCAAGTGACGAAGACGATACCTGAGCTAGCTCATCCCTCTCCTAACTTCCACACCATGCCAATGGGAAGACATTGCACATCGACAGATATAACATGCATTAGCCCTGACTACACGGCGGGTCTTAAGTGGCATGAAGTCTACAACTCACAACCAGGCAGCGAGTCCGCGACATCGACCAATAGACTACTGCAGTCCCTTATAATTTATACTGTTATAATTAATGTAAAATATTTACTTCTCAATTTACTGACATAGTTAAAATATTTTTTTTAAATTTATGAAGCTTATAATTTACATTTATATGAATAATGCTTGTAGAATTAATTCGTATCAGGGTAAAAAGTTTAACTTAAAATTTTTTCCTACGAGTTTGATAAATAATTTTTTTTAAGATTTTATTTTATTTTTTAATTGATTCATCATGTGTATCTAGAAACCTGATTAATAATCATTCAAATGACAGGACTAAATTTATTTAAAGTTAGCAGTTAAAGATATTTGGTTAGATTATTATTTAGTTCGTAACATCCGTACCATTAATATTCGTTAAAAGCTTACTTAAAATTGACAGAATATTAGTATAATAATTGTCTTTCTTATATTTTTAAATAATCAGCTATTAAATTAACATTCCAAATCATATATTATTTGCCAATCCTTTGGAAAATTCAAAATTATGAGACGAAACTATTTTATGTCAGGTTTCTGCAAAACCTTTCATCATAAAGCATTTGCTTATATGATTGACAAAAAGTACTAATCATTTTTTTTTCAAGCAAACTCATGACGTAGTTGTAATTCTTTATAATAAAATAAGTCATTTTCTGAGCTAAAGATTATATGCTACATGCTCTGGTATGATTATGTGCCTTATTCATAATGTAAAATTTTTAATGATAAAAATTCCAATGCTAGCTATTAATATCTTGACAAATAATAAGATATAATTAAGAATTTAAATATAAGTAAAAAGATTCCTTATTATTTTCATTTATGGGGGAAATGTGGTTTCAAAATTATCTATAGTACAGAAGTCATAACAAAAACTGATATATATCTACTGAAAATTATCTGATAGCTTAATCGAATAAATTCATTATTAAATTTATAACTAATTTTAACTCTCATTTATCGAGAATTTAAGTTGATATAAATTCTAATTATCCACTATAAAATTTGGTTAATGAAATAATTTATCTACAGACTTGATCAGATGCTCCTGATGACTGATAATTTCGAAGTATTTAAGTGTGAAAATGCTTCCCGTATAATAATCTTTGCCAAAAAATAAAACAATGGTTATTATAAGGCTATTTGTTTGTGAGTCATTTTAGCTACTTCTAGTTTAATTTATGTAGAGGTATATTAACATAATCAAACAAAATAAACGGCTTTATTTAGAATTGAGAACTCCTTCTGAAGGAACAAATCACACCTATTCATTAGTCAGCATATATACTTACTATAGTATTCATATAATAATTACAGTATTTATAATAACAACCATGTGATATATAGTTAAGCTTATTTACTTTCACACCTTTGGAACTGGGCCGCGGTAGCCGAGCTGTCACGATCGTGAGTTTTCGTCGAGTCATGGGTTCGGATCTTGATTCCACTAAAGACCCATCGCAAATGCACATTAAATCTATAGAGGCTCAAAGCTTTCCTACTGGCGTGGTGTAATGGTTCGGAGACAAGCTCAGGTGTCGACCTCGTCACTTAACCGTGGTTCGAAATTACGAGGTTCATCAACAATAGCCTTCTTCTGATTGCGGTGGTAATAAAATAATCAATCAAATAATTTTTTTTATATTTTCTTTTTGAATGAATCGAAGAATCTGGTCAAATTAAAAGGCCTTTGTGGCTCTATATCCTATTAAATTAATCAATCAATCAAACAAAAAGCCAAATAAAAATACATAGTATTTTCAAGAAATTAGCTTTATCTTCAAAATGTTAAGTGACTTACAATTGCAAAAGATGCATCATCATTTAAGAAACATTATCAAACTATCGCATAGCGCAATTTTATAAAACTTCTGTAAATTATATATAATAGAGCCCATAAACATTGCTTGAAATCGATGAAATAGATAAATTGTTTATTAAAAAAAAATCTGAAAAAATGGTCATAAACTGAAATTCAAGAATAAGAAATTTAGAATCCTTTTTTTTTTTAAAAAAAAAATCATGGATTTTGCAACGGGAGGTTCATTTAAAAGAGCATTAACAACACACCATTTGACTTCACAGTTTAAGCAGGTGTAGCTATTAGTAGAAATAGCTTGCATAATTATTTGATTCCAGCAACAGGTGGTGCACAGCACATTTCCAATTGGCCCAGATAAAAATTCACACTTTAGCAAATTCAAAACACTTTTCGAGTGCCTAAAACGCTTTCTATCACCTGCTTTTTAAACACCCTCCAGTAAGCTTAAATGCAAATAGCTAACGACGTTCTTCTCATAAAAAGCAGAACAAATAAGACGCAACAGCGTGTATCTGTAGTTGTATATAAAAAAAAGAAAGAGAAAAACCTCCCGAAAATATGTGAGAATCACTTGCAAACAACTCCGAGATCTGATTTGCATATATATATTTTTTTGGGAAAACTCATACAATCGTTTCTTTTCTTCTTTAGCCCTGCTGTGTGAAGTATTGTCGATAGAACGCAGATTTTTTAGTTGTGCAAATAAGAAATTGAATAAGAGAACGCTATTTTTGTTGCTTGGTCTTGTGTTCAATACAAAGGATTTAGTACGAAATGTGCCAGTTTTTTTTTATCTTTCCTTCCATACGGTTATGAGTAGACACGGTATCTTCTTGGGAGATATAGATAAAAGGAAATAGTGTTCTGCAACAGTGGAGGGTTTAGTCTGAAGGGTACTTGGGATCGATTCATTTTTCTTTTTTTTTTTGGATTGTTGGAAAATTTCCTTGTAAGAGATGAAAAGCGTTACAAAATAATTTTATCTGATTTAACGGTATTCATCTAATACTTACAAAGAAGTTGTGAAAGAATTCAAAACCTTTTTTTTTTTATCTGACTGGTTATAAAAAGTAAAATAACGTACTGAGAATTAATTTCGCTTCATATAATTCGCTGCTTCATAGTATTTTCGAATTTGATATAGAATTTAGTTAGACTTTTGTATTTAGTAAAAAAAAGAATTATCTTTTTCTTTTAATGTACAAATGTTTTTCTATTATCGAATATCGAACAATGCATCATGATTTTTTTTTATTTTTTTATTAGTATTTTCCTTTTATATATATATAACTATATACATATATAATCTTGTATACATAATGGTGGATATATAATATGTTATACATAATTATACAAGTAATGTTTGTTGATATAATAATTATTGATATATTTGTAATAATTATGTTTATAATTATGTATATTCTTACATAATTAATGTGTAATAACTATTGGTATAATAATTATGTATATAATAGTTACGCTTATAATTATGTATATTGCATACATAATCATAATTAGTATATAGTGTACATAATGGCGCATATAATCTTGTGTATATAATATTATAAATACAGGGAGAAAAGAATATCTGACCCTGAAGGGTTATGGGGAGAATTTATGTTTCTGGTTATTAATATTTGATATTTTCCATTTTTCGCTTAGTATTTTCAGATGACTATTATTTTTGGAAACTAATAATTAGTCTTTGGAGATTTATAATAAGAATTAATTCTTACACCCGATATAATGGTATTATAAGTTAATATTATGTTAATATTGGGTACAGGTGCATTCTTTAATTAATGATTTGTTCTAATCTCTTAAAAAACTTTGTACATTAGAATAGTTTAAATAAAAAAAATTGTAACTCGTATATCTATAAAAAATGTTATTAAATTATTATTCATTTAAAATTATTATATGATTTATATAGATATTATGTTTAAATTAATATGAATATCAATTTAAAACAGATACAAAAATGAATTCTTATTAATTCATATTAATTTACAAGTTTATACTAATATTTAAGCTAAATAATAAGTAACTTGAATAAGAATTAATAAATATTATCTTTCGTTTTTGAAAAGTTATTTGATTTATTTGTAATTAAATTAGTTTTAACCTCAGTTTTTCAATTTAGGGGCGAAACACTACCATTTTCTACAGCTCACATTTTTTTTTCTACAAATTTGGATTTCTTAAATTGTTATACGGTACGCTTTCTGTATATTTCCTTTCTTTTTTGTATTTTAAAATACAAATTCTTAATTAAAAGCCAAGGAAAAACATTGCTTTCTAATTCAAAAATAAGTTGTCGCTTCAGTTAAAATTGTTACATTGTACATTGTCTAAATCTCATTATAGGATTCCAGATAACTACATAATAATAGCGTGCACGAAAGTAAACACCCTACGTATGTATATTGACTTGGAACATTGTTTCGAATCTAAGGAGAAAAAATATTGCCATTTTAAATTCACGACCGCACAGATCGTTTCGATGACGCCCAAACATTTTAAACACCATTAATGTGCCGTATTATTGCCTTTATGATGTTTTAATTGCTTTTGGGTTGTAAAGCTTGGTCTTATATAATTATTTTCATAAGGTGTTTGAGGGAGGTTCTTCACATTATTTTCGTTACCACCCAAAATTTAGAGGTAATTAACTTTCAAATTAGCTTAGAAGTAAATAGAAAGTAAATTTTCTGTTAATGTATAATAGCTACTAAACTTCCCGTTCGTCTACGAAGAGATTTTATATCAATGTTCTGATACATAGCAAATGTTAACATTTTTTTTGGATCATAATAAAGGAGTAACTATAACCATTTATTAATTATAAATGAAATTGGTTCCAAAATTCTGCGTAGTAACTGTTGATTCTATTGCTTAATTTAGCATATATGAGTTTTAAAGATATAGTTTTTTTCCACACAATTTTTTATATTAAATGTACAGGAAAATTCTGTTAGTTTGAGAAGTGAAAAAAAAATTATACATTTTATTGTACAATATAGTTACCGTCGTTTCTAGGATTGGTCTGTAAGTATTTCAGATTGGATGCTCATGAAAATAAGTCAGAAAAATTTGCTTGATCGAGCCTGCACATTTCTGCATGCTTATGTGCAGGCTCGATGTATTAGTCCAAATATAATGTATTAGTCCAAAGACTAATACATTATATCCTTTTAAAACCTGACAGAAAGCTCAATTCGGAGAGATACTATCATCAAATGGATTATTTAAACAAAGCACTCAAAGAAAAATAGAGTGTGTATGTTCAATAGAAAGCATATCATGCTACACAATGATAAGGCCAGACCGCGTATTGTTTTAACTTCTCGTCAAATAATCGCAGTTATAGGCTGGAATATTCAGTTGCAACCACACACATCCCATACATATTATCACAGGTTTTCTACCCTCCGATTATCACAGGTTTCCCACCCTGAAAAAGGTTTTGATTGAATTTTTTTTAAAACTGAAACAGATGTCAACAAAGCACTATTCTTTGCTTCTAAAGGCAAGGCATTTTTCAAAAATGGTATTTACAAATTACCATCACGCAGACAAGAGTTCATAAGAATTGATGGAACGTACGAGCACAAATGTATAGTACAATAAAATTATTAAATATATGAAAAATGTATTATTTTCTTTCCCTTTCTAAATCAACAGGGCTTTCTTGTAGACCCACAATATTTTTAAAATCTTATCTCTTATTGTGCTTGAACTCAGAAAATTTTCATAGAGGCCATCTTTCTTCACTAATCTTAAATTGCATAACATTTCACCTAATATCTAATTTCTTAATCAATGCTATGGACTTAAAATATTTTAATGAATGTATTTAATGTAATTAACAATAATAAGCTGTTGTAAATGAATTCAGACACGAGGAAAAACTAATCTATTATGAATTAAGTAAAATTTAGAAGATGTTAAAAAAAAACTTCATATATTACATTTATTTTGTGCTTATTTTTAAATACAGCTATTAAGCAAAGAAACTGCTAAAATAGTAAATACTGCAAATCGGAGTTAAACTTTATAGGTTACTTCTTTGAACAGCGCACGCACTATCATCCACTATAACATATAAGGGGGGGGAGAGAATTAGAATTTACATTTTTAAAAAAGTATCATAACTTTTTTACAGCCAGTAGATTAACTTTAAGTGGGACTGAATAGCTTCTTTTCAACACAGCACAACTATTTGCTCAAGTCCTATTCAACCTATGCATAATTTTAAACGATTTTTTCTCATTACGATACAGAGTTATTCAAATCTTAATCACATCTGGCAGGCGTATCAAGAGCCGCTTCACTGTCATACTCTTTGGAAAAAATGTATGCAATAACCTGTCAACAGCTACAACCGCATGACGACAAACATTAGATTCACAATGAGTTCATGGACAGCACTAACCACATATGAACTTCTAGAAAGTTATGGGACGGGGGGATATAATGTTTCATTGACGGGATTTTTCTTGGGATTTAAGACCCCTCTAGTCCGAGGGGGTAGAGGAAGTATGCCCTTAAGCTAGGGTAAGCTTCCTGTATCGTTTGCAAGGGGCTGGCAGGGACAAAGAGGAACCGCATGGAATTAGCATAACAGTGAAATACAACACCACCTATGGGAATAACAATACAACAGAAAGCTATCCCAAAAGTGTTTCTGGCGCAGTGTGTGAAGATTTCGACAGGACTTGCTGTCGATGTGTTGTGTACTTACATTTGAAAGAAAATATAGGGGTGCGTGTGGAACTGCTTGCTTTTGGAATATAAGATTAAAAAGAGAAGAAAAAAAAAGAACTGTGCAAGGGAAAAGGTGGATGAGAAAGGGAGTACGTCACAATGGGTTGAAATGTTAAGGCTTATGTTGCGTATCTCCTGTGAACTTTTTTTAACGTTTGAATACAATACTGGGTTACCAGTTTTGGCGAATATTCCATGCTATGATGATTTAAATTATTTTATCTGTTGGAAATGTAGGTTTTCTGTTCTAAGCTTCAAAAGAAGAAAATTACAGTTTTGTCGCATCAGTGACTAATTAGCGTAAAATGTCCATGAAAGAAGGATTTACAAATAACAAAAAGGAATGTATTTTAGAATGTGTAAAAGACAAATTTTCCTGATATGGAAATAATGGTTAATATTTGTAAGAAATAAGCTTGCTATCAATTTAATTTACATTTTAAATTTTTTTCTTTTTTCCCTAGAAATTTTGGGAATAGTTCTGGTACATATAATGTGTGTTATAAATAAATTACTTCTCAAACTCTGGTAATATAAGATTCAACATAAAATAAGACAATATAAGATATACGTAATAAAATAAGACAATATACAAAATAATATAACCGAGTAAATATTTATCATACAAATATGAAATTTTCCTTAAATATTGTTCCGCATTTTTATTGAATTTATTAAAGCTTCTTGAATTTTGAAAGCTTTGAAATTTGTTTTACAGGGTATTATTCTTTTTTTTTTAACCTTATAATGCTATCGATAACTTTTAAATGTTATTCTTTCAGTTGATTGTGCTTGATATCATTTTCTTACGGAATAAAAAAAAATGAAATAAATTTAATTAAATAATATCTGAAAGAATTTTATAGTTTAAATAATTTTATTATATTTTTAGTAAGAATCTAATAAGTTCAGAACATATTTTCTTAAGTTTGAGAAAAATGATAGTATCTCATTCACAACTGTATAATTCATTTTAAAATATCTGATTTGTAGAATTTTTAAAAGCTTGAAATGAAAAAGAAATTAAACAAAAAAAAAATAAGAGTAAAATTAAATAAATAAAATAAAAGAAAGAAAGAAAAGCATTCGAAGGTGATGACGTAAAGGCTAATGAAAGATTTTCTTATATTGATTCGTTTCAATATAAAATACACAATGTCAATTTCCCTCGAAGAAGTATTTTTACAATACTAGGTGGTCGTGGTAGCCTAGTGATCATGGTCGCGGACTCGTGGCCGGTATTGCTTTTATGGAGTCAAGGATTCAATCATTGATGCTACTAAAGACCCGCCATGTAGCGCGGCTGATGGCTTCCAGTTGAGAGCCCAAGCTCTCCGGTTGGCTAGGTGGGGAGGTTTGGAGGGAGAGGAACCAGCTCAAGTGCCGACCTCGTCACTTGACCGAGATTGAAAATTATGAGGTTTGTCGCCAATAGCCCTCATATTGTTTCTAAGTGTGACGTTAATAAATAATCCCAAAACATTTTACAAAGCTGGGATATGTGTGAAATTTATTGTTGAACACAAGAACAAAGCAATCATTTCCAAAAATAATTTTACGGAATCAATTAATCTATAAATTTACTGCTAACATTAAAAAAGAAAACATTTTTTTACTAGCATAACTTTATAAATTATATGTTCTTAAATTATTGCAGTTTTAATTACTATTATTAAATTCTTAAAGTTATAATAATAGTTATTAAGTTTTAAAATTCTGATTACTATTAATAATTTATTAGAGTTCTAATTACTGTTAATAAATTATTAGAGCTCTAATTATCAGTAGTAAATTATGAGAATTGAAATTTAACGGAATAGAAGCATAAAATTTTTAGGCTTGTCTATTTCGTACATAAACGCTATTTGATCTAAAAATATCTAACAACAAATTCGATCTGCTTACGATATCACTTAAAGAATTTTTTTCTTTTGTTGGCGAATTCTTTTGAACTACTCTCTATTTCTCTTTTCATCCTCAAGCGGAATCCTCCAAAACAAAAATACATCTTCCAATTTTACCCGTCTTGTCGGATTAGAAAGCTGAGATTAACCCCCACAAAGGTTAGTGACAAACCAATTGTCGAGTTTCACCCGCAAACAACCCGCAACAAAGAAATCAACGATTTCTTTTGAAATATTCCAACTTATAATCAACTCTCCGGGCAGTTACCACAATAGAGCAACCAGGAGGGTGGTCCAGGTATGTTTATAAAACCAACTTTCCAAAACATGAACTTGACAGTTCTTCAACACCTCTGAGCTTAACCCCAGATGGGGGTAGGAGACCCATATTCATACGTAGGGGATGGCCATATGTATAGCTGGATACTTATTTATTTATATTTGGGGTTTGTTGTGGATTTTTTGCAGGAAAACCATTTGTGATGAAATTGTTGCAGATCAGGAGGTGAGGTGAAGAATGTCCTGGTGGGTGCTACAACACTTGAAGCGATTTCAAAGGGGTTGAGAGATTACTCCCTTTGGAGTTGAAGAATGCTACAAAGGTCCACTTGTGGTATTTTGAATATTTTTTTTATAAATATATCAATTTTTCACACGAGAGATTGAGTTCTTTTGTATGTGAAGCTTAGTTGGATCGATTTTCAAAAACTGGATTTGCTTCAGTGAGCTGTAGTGGTTGGAATGTATTTGATACCTTCTTGTTATGCCATTGATATTTTTTTGAAGGGCCCCAATCCATGTTCTAAGAATTTTAGAGTTTTGAATAACCCCTTGTGTGTGCTCCATTGCAAAAAATTCTCAAGGCCTTGGTAGTCTAGTGGTCGTGGTCGCGAACTCGAAACCGACGTTGTTTTCGTCGAGTCGTGTCAGCTATCATCATCGTTTCTTTTTACAGAGGCTCAAAATTACACGATCCATCACCAATTGACCTAGTATTTTTATTTCGACGTTAATAAACAATAGCACTTCAAGCAAAAAATTATCGCACATTATGTAAGAGATTGGTCTTCATTAGGAGTTAAAATTATTGAAATTTGTATTTCTGTTCACACACAATAGGATTCTGCAAATAAAACCAATTTAGGTATTACAAATAGGAAAAAAAATTCTGTTCACACGAAAGAAATATGAACAAGCTTAAAAATATATACAGGATATACTTTTAAGATACAACTTTCAACTTATAAGTGTGACAAATGATATATTATCATGGTTTGAATTTATCGTTGAATTAACAAATATATTGAGAAAGAATCTTAAGTTTTTCTTTTCACAAATTTACTATTATGAAAAATAAATATTAAAAAAGCATTTGATTGAAAAGACAATTTTTTTTTATTTTTTACTCTGATTTTTATAAATTATTGTTTCGGTTTAACTAAACATTAAAATTTGTAGTTGTGTAGAATATTTTATTTTAATATGAGTAGTTCTTGTATAACAACATTGAATATTTTAATCATTTGAAAATTTAAAAAATCATAATTAAAATTGATTAATAGTTAAAAAATAAGTCTAAATTTAAGTAAGTTAGCTAATTAGTTAAATTTAATTGAATATATACAATAATTCTAGATCTTCAAGATTGCAACAAAAAACCCATCTATAGTTAGAAGAGCGAAACTATTATTAATTATTCAAGTTTAATAAAATACAACAGTAACTGGTCTTTTTATCAGCTTATTTAAAATTATTATTACTTATATTTAAGTCAAAAAATAGTGGACATCCTGCAACATGAAACTCCTAAGTATCATGTTTTCATAATTATATTATTTTATTAAATAAATTAATGCTAGAAATCTCTATTTTTAAATATTGTATCAAAAAGTCTCTTTGATCTACAACTTTTATTTACAATTTACTTCAAAGCATACATATTTTTTTAAAAAAAATTCAGTCAAAAATTTTCCAAGAATGAAAAACTAACAGCTTAGAGGAAACAATGAATCTTTTTAGAAAAGAAAAAAAAATGCGTCGAAAATAAAGCCCATTTAAGAAAAAAATTATCCCTGTGAAACTAGAGATTTGGCACAGTGTGCGTTTGACAACCGCAAAAAATTCGCCAATGTGACTTTTGACAAATCGGTTGGCGCTGTCACCATGACAACGCAGCTCGCTGGAACCAATCAGAATTGTTTAGCGCCATTCTGGAGTTTTCTGAAATATGAAAGATAACAAGAATTTTGAAAATCGAAAGTTGTTTGAAACTTTCAAACATTTGATGGTGGAATTAATGACGAAATGAAACTATATAAGGAAGTTTTAATTTCTTTCATTTGTTATTATTTTAGGAATTTTTGGCCATGAGCCTGCAAAAATCATAAACTCCTCTCTAAATTAAATAATGAATCATAATAATATTTCAGTCTTTTCCGATATCATTACCTTATACAAATATTTATATCTTGATATGTATAATATGTAAATTTATATAACTATCTAAGAAATTTATTAGAATATATGTGCAATTTTAATTAATTAACTTTAAATATACCTCTGGTGGACAAAACAATGAAAACACTTATTGGAAAGAAGCGCAAACTCATTCATATATTTTTATGTGGGGAAGACGTTACTGTTTTCTATAGAGATACAAATAAGGTGTATAGTTCTACATATTATAAGTGGTATATTTACAAATAAGGCACAAATAGCGCATTATTATATCGTAATGTCAGATCTAAGTGATTTACAAGAATGCATGATTATTGGTGCTCGTATTGTAGAGCACCAATAATCATACATTGGTCTAAAAGAATACATGATTATTGGTGCTCTACAATACCAATACTACAATAACAATGCTCTACAGTCTTCAGCGTATAAAAGAACCAAAAAATGAGTTTGTAGCAAAAGGTAACTGTGTCAAAAAGTATGGTCAGGAATACGAAAAAAATTAAGTATTATTTAATCAATTTGGCTAAATAATATTTTTTTCCCATAGTCAACCCTATATTTACTATTCAGTTTTAAGGAAATTCGAAGAATTAGAAGAAAAAAAATCTAAATTCCTCCTCACAGAAGGAAATTGTGAGACATAAATCAACGAGCAACAGCATGAGCTATTTGCCAAGAGCAAATAATAGCATATTTATACATCGGCCGAGGAGATCCCATTTTCAAAAGGAATAGTTCTTCGAGAGTTCAGAGGTTAGAATTTCATGACCCTATTGCAAAGCGCAAACCCTTCATTACTGATATCCAAGTCAAAAATGCATACAGTGGTGCAAAGGATATCAAAACTTGAACATTGGTGAGTAGAAAGTTGTAATTTGCCCTTAAGAAAAGCGTTTCCCTTTTTATTTACCACCATAAGAAAAATTATATCATGCAACATTCAGCTGATGTATACCATTCTGACTGCTTAGTTCAAATTGTATAACATGATGTGCAGGAAACTATTTCTTCTGCTTCCTTAAGACTAATAGTCTTTCTGAAGGTTCCAATAACATCCCAAAATTATTGGTACATACACCAGGATCACGTTCACCTAATGGTGCAGATTATTTTCTCTGGGTTATTGCTTTTGTTTCAGACATATCAGGTTCCCGTACATACGGCAAATTGAACCACAAGTTGTTTTAATGTACATGAGGATGAAGTGAAACAGTTGCCGTGGTTCCCTTAGTCTCCAGACCTTAACATTATTGAACCTTATGGAAATACCTTGAGCGAAAAGTGAGAGGGTGACTTCCTTCATTAACTCAACAAGGAAATATTTTACATGAATATTTTACTTCCTCAATAACACAATAGTGAAATGTTTTTTCTATTTTACAGTCATTAGTAAATATTTTATCATAAAGGTTAAATAATGTTAGTCACACCAGATCTTAACATTAATAAGCCTTTATGGAAATATCTTAAGTGATAAGTGAGAGGCTGACTTCCTTCACCTTCCTCTCACTAATACAATAGTGAAATATTTTACTAAAAGAGTAGTATAAAAATGCTATTATCTTATATAAGGCGTATGTATTATACATAGGTCTACGTACGTATATTTTCTATCCAATTGTTGTTGCTGATAATGCACGTGGAGGACTAGCACTATTTTAATACAAGTAATAATTCAAATTTCAAGTATTTCCATAATTCTGCCTATCAATAATAAACAAATATAAGACATTCATTTTATTTTTACGAACTACTTTCATACTTTGCTTTAAATATGGCATAATCAAGGCGTAAATATGATGCCGTAAAATATTAATATCAGTCTCAAAATTTTAAAAACAAGCTTCATCTACCATTATGCAATTTTTATTTTCAAAATTCTTATTATGAAATATTTCTAAAAACGTTTAGTTTTAATTAACTCATTTATAAAAAAAAATTAAAACATTAGACCAATCGCTTGATAGCCTTATATTTATACAAAAGTGATTATTTTCAATATATAAATTTTCTCAGATTTAATATGTTGGCTTCTATTCGGTAAGCTCTTTTTTAGCTCTAAAATACTGAAATAGTAACAGCAATAAAAAAAAAAGTTATCTGGAGTTGAGTTATATTAGAGGTTTTTATTTTGAAAAGTTTCAAAGTTCTTTTTTGAAAATGGTTACTTTTTATGATTTCTTACCTTGAATTGTCAAATTACACCTTTCTAAAAACCATTGTAATGTTTTTATTTTAAATGCATTTTAAAAGAATAACTCAAAAATGTCGTGAACTGTGTTTAGGCTTTTATATTACAACTAGAAAAAGTAGAAAGTAGCTAACGTTGCTTAATAAAGCAAACCTATAAGGTTAAAGTAAACTTATAACCCTCACTTTTCCTCTCTTTTGAAAATGTCCTTCGCATTATATTCCCGGATTAATTTTAATATTCATAATATTACGATGTTACATTGATGCATTGAATATAGAACAGAGTGATAAGAGATATGCTTTAAAAATATGCAAAAACCATTCCGATTTCTTAAAAAAAATTTGAAATAGTTCCTTTTCTAAAATATTAATATCTCATAATAAATATTTCCTCGTAATAAGTCAATAATATATACATTAAGTACTTATTTTCATTTATAGGTAAATAGAACTAATTACATGTAATTTATGTTTGTATATATGTATAAGTTTAGACTACGTTTTACTTATAAATAAATGTAAAATAAGTGCATGTTATATTTATTTGTTATTCTCATAATAATAAATAGATGCGCTTAATCTGTTTGGAATGTTTACATTTGCTTTATTCGAAATTCATATTCCACACACATATTCTACTCTAAAATGAAAACAACCTTTTTCGACAAATTTAAATCACGTAAAAGGACTAAAAATTTTCAGAAAATCAAAAGAAACAAAATCTTTTTTTTCTTCGTTTGCTTAAAACTCTATTCGAATCAATCGAGACAGGGAGGGAGAATAAAACCAGCGTAAACATGTAAAAGTTGAGATAAAAACGCACCCAGAACTAAAAACAGCCAGTTCACGCACTATTTCTTATATTTTTTTACATTTACCTCGTTTCTATTTAATGGTACTCGAATCGGAGTCAAACTATCGACTCACACTCCGCTTTACTCTCTCCACCCCTTTCCTTGAAATTTCTATACGATGGATATAACATCACAACACACACAAGACGATGATGAAAAAAATTTCAGAGAAAAGCTTTTTAAAAGCACCCGTTACATACATACAGATGAAAGTACGAAAAATATTAATAAGGAAAAACTGTAAATGGAGGAAAGATATATCTATATATATATATATATAAATATAAAACAAAACTTTAAAAAAAAAGTAGTGAAGGTTCAGAAGAAGAAAAAATTGCAATTGAGCAAAAGTCAGGAAAATAGCCTCCTGTAAAGAAGAGAAGGTTTCGTCGCCTCTGAAAACTGTTTCCTAGAGTGCCGCCGACTCTACACTGGAAGAGGGTGTAGCAAGGGATGGTGCAAGGGATGCAGGAACGACGCTTCCTGTAAGTGTGTGCAGGATGGGGTGGAGAGGGGAGTATGGAAGCGGCAGGGGTGGAGGAGGGAGTAGTCTTCTCTCTTCGCATTTGCATCTCATAAATATGGATGATCAGACTTTTGGGTATGTGATCTTTAGCGCCCCCTCCTTTCCCTGTCTTTCCTCTCTCTCTCTCTCTTGCTCTCTCTTTGCCTCATCTGGATCGTCTTCTTAGGGTTGCCGAGTGGAGAGTAGGGTCAGACTGGACGACGCCAATGTGGTGGTTGGCGAGAGTGCAGAATCTTTTCGATCGGTGTCCTCTTGAATGGGATGGTGTAGTACTCACTGAAATCTTTAATGTGACGAAATTAACTTAAGACTGTCTTCATTTTGAGTTAGAGAATAACATCCAAGCTGAATACACCTTTTCATATAGAGAAAAATCCTCACATTAATTCATTTCACTAATAGCATGAACATGATATTTTGATAAAATACTGATAAATCTCAATAATAGTTTAATTTCTTCATCAAACTCTTTCCATTTGACAAAAATAGAGTTTACCAAAAACTTTTTCCCCTTTTAAGTATAAAGAAAGGGACTTCATTCCTTTTACTTCATTCCGTGATCAAACAGATCCTTAAATGCCTACCGGGGTCTTAAGAAATTGGAAAGGTATGCGGAAAGAAAAGAAAATAAGTTCCCCACACATACATTATTAAATGGTGATTCATTTTAAACACCTACTGTTGCAAATACGTACACGAATTATAAACTTGTTTATATTAGGAACCTTTTGTGTCTAAAAGTATGATAATTTTTTGAACTGTTCTGTTGATAAAAACCGTATTTAGTCAGAGGCTGAATATAATTCATAAGTAATAATGAACTGTATTAGTTAAGTATACAGAAGAAGGAACAGAAAATTATATTATAGAAACTGAGTTTTCCTCATATATAAATAATACAAAAGTTAAAAAAAAAAGTGCTCTTGGAATCATCAATTTGAACTTAATTTCTTTATGAACGTTACATTCACATTCCTTATTTATCAGAAATAATTTGCCCAACAAATCCGTGATTAAATTATTCCTATAAGTTTACAAGGCATTTATTACTATATTTGTAAAAGAAAAATTACTTTAACTAATGTTTCTAGTTATAATATATAAGAATATATACATACACACAGATACAGATATGTATATATATATATGTATATATATATATATATATATATATATATATATATACATATGTATATGTATATATATATATATGTATATATATATATCTCTCTTTCTTCTCTATATATATATATAGATATATAAATATATAACAATCGATCAATAACTCGTGTCTACATTGAAAACAAGATTTTTTTGCAAAATTTTTATTATTCATCAACATAACCTTTAATTGTTAATCATTTAGGCAGTGATACAATCGTTCCAACGCTTTTCCAAATCTTTTTTTTTCCAAAAATTTTTTTTCTTTCTTTTTTTTTCCGCAAAGAAATCTTTTGTTGCGAGTAAATAGCGATAAACAGCTTTCTGACATCGACTCGTTGCTGCTTTGTTCCATCGAAAACAATCGCGGCACCACTTGGAAAAACGCTTTCGCTTCCTTCAAAAAACCTTTTTCTGGTCCGACTTAAAATTTTATACACGTTCAAACAAAGTTATTAGTACTCTAAAGAAGACTGTTTACTGGTTTTACTACGAGCATACCTCTCGGTTAGTCTCGAGGTTATTGATCGATGTGTTATATATATATATATATATATATATATATATATATATAAATGATAATATATATATATATATATATATATATATAAATGATAATATTTATACATTGTACGAATTTAAACATTTATATAGAAATCATAGAAATCAGTGAATTTTTCTCAAAAGGTCTGCTCATATCATGTGGCTTAGGACTGCATAATAAACGAGATTTTTGCTTATATATATGTGTGTGTGTGTGTGTGAATCGAAATGAAAAATTACCTAACTACCAATGTTTTAACAATGAATCACGCAAAGAAATTAATAATATTTCAGAGTAAATATCCATCTTAAGAAATATGAGGTAAATTTTCAATCTTTAGCAATGTAGTCATACAAATCTATATATGAAATCAAGAAAACCGAAATATCAACTATTTGTAAAAGAAAATCTGAAACATTTCAAAGTTTAAGGAGAGATTGTGCAATACATGAATTGTTAAATTTTGTTTAACTATACATTGATATGACTTATATGTAATTTATTAAAATAAAATTCACATCCCATACTGCAGCAAGTTATAATACTGATGTTGTTTGGATATGTGTGTGAAAAACATATGTATACGCTTATAGACAACTCCGAAAAAAAAACTCTCTTTGAAGAGTCCGATTATTTTCATTGAATTTAAGTACGAGTATAGGCATTTACATAAGTAATAAAATGTTTATTTAACGGTAGTAGAATACATCAATAGTTAGCAGATTCTCAATGAATATTATAATCAGGATATGGCTGAATCTACGGTAGTTGGGATGCATGCACGCGAATGACTAAGTAAGAAATAATATGGATTCCTACTTTTATCTTGCGATAGATTTTACCAGGTACACCTCTAATGTTTTTCAAATTTTCGATATTTCCATATACCTAAGCTGGCTACCTATCGCATCACACACCTAAGGGAAGAACAAATTTAGGGCAAAGGTGTTCGAAGCCCTACTTTTGTGGCGTTGGGCCCTTCGCTATTTTCTCATCACTAACCTCGGAGACTTTTTGAAATGAATAAAATAATAACTTCTTCCCAACAAAAATGAAATGTGATGAGGTAAATTAGATGAAGATGGGAAGTGTAGTGAGTTGAATTAGAAATAGAGATATATAAGTGAAATAGAATTAAAAGGAAAGAGATGGGAGAAGAGGAAAATGACATTTTGGCAGATGTGTAGAATGAAGTGAATCATTGGAATTAATCGGTTGGATTGAAGTGACTCCTTATTAGATAGTAATACGAGTTGAGTGTGTGATAAACAAGAAGTGTGTGAATCAGTACAAGTGATTTGGTAACCTAAAACTTTTTTATTAAAATACAAACTAGAATTAACAAAGTTAGGAAGTATTCTAGAGAAAGAAAGAGATACCATAGATATTCTATGTGGATAGCTAATACATTGTATAGTCTTTCTCTTATGTATCTTCAGTTGGAGTCTTGAACTTATTAACTATTCAATTAAACTTTAAGATGTCTGTAGAGTTATAAATAATGAATTAAACACGTCAGTTCGGTTACCTTACTGGTCTAGAAAGAACTTCAGCATAATAGAACTAATTTAGAAGCATACAAACCATATTGGATTGTCATATCGAAAAACTGTTGAAGGAGGACATGTAATGAAGAGTAACACAAACAGCCCCATATTTTCATCAACGTAGGCTATTAAAGTAGAACACAGAACTACTTGAGATCAACTACTATAGAAGATAGCTCACCACTCTCAGTGTAATGACTATGTGTTTCAGCAGCATGAAGTCTGCTTGGGAGCACTGATTTTCATCATAACCTGATACAATGATCATCAAGTTTTAAGGGTAACTCATCAACAAAAGTACGCAATACCGGTTTGTTGGTAACCCTAATGATGAAGCCTAACATTATTCTAGGTGACTTCATCGATTTTGAGATTAATCTCAAACTTAGTCGATCGTCCTGAACTGATAGAAGATATCGCAACGTGGTACAGAAGATTCAACACGTTGTGTGGTTAACAATGGCAACTTTGGAGATATTAGGCAATGTTTACTCACATTCTTGCAGCTTGGAGCATTTTGGAGTCTTTACATCGCCGATAAGAACCTTGCAGTAGCCATTGCTGGCAGTATTTTTAAGCAATCGTGTCTTTACGATTAAAGTAGTGGCTTATTGCTGGAGATATAACGAGCTCGCTTTTTTTACATTTGCCAATTATTCTTCTCTAATTGAGACTATTAGGTAGCTCCGTCCTAAACTTGCAATATGTTCTAGAGCGTCGCACTACCATTATCAGTATCTTATCTTCTGGAAATTATAATAAAGACGACCGAAAAAAATATACAAAATAATTTATTTCATATAATTTAAGCTGCGAAATAAAAGCTAATGAATATTACGTTCAATCTACAAGCTAATTTAATCTCTTCTAATATCAGAATAACCTTCTTTCCTTTCTTGTTTTCAAAACCATTTTGTACAATATTTATACGCATAGTTTGTGTAGTTTCTTTATATTATTTTTGCATAAACGATTAAAATTTTATTAGAAGTCCTCTAGTTTACCCTTTTTCAAGCCCGCGGTAGCCTAGTGGTCATGGCTTCGGATTCGTGGCCGGCGGTTTTCGTTCAATCGCGGGTTCGATCCTTGGCAGCTATAGACCCGCCATGTAGCGGGGGCTGATGCACGTTCAATATGTCTGGGCCCAAAGTCCTCCCATTGGCGTGGTATGGAAGTTAGGAGAGGGGGGGCTAGCTCAGGTGTCGTCCTCGTCGCTTGGACGTGGTTCAAAATTACGAGGTCCGTCGCCAATAGCCCTCGTGTTGCTTCTAGTGTGACTTAAATAAAAATTAAATTTAAAAAAAATTTGCCCTTCTTCAACATTTGTGATTATAATGAAAAAATATGCGAAAACAGAATTAAGTAATTTTTCGTTTTTTTTGATACTCTAATATTCAAATAGAAGCTGTTAAATACGCAGTTTAATTTAATTATACATGACTTTTGAAACAGAAAATATGGTAGTTTATAAATATTTAAGGGTGAATTGTATTTCAGTTCATTATTCATAAAAGTTTAAGACCATTATTATATTTAAATGAGTAAGTGAGTGAGAGAGAGACAGATTTATAAATTGTCTTTTTTGAGGTCTTTTTATTTGAATTATACGATATTGTATTATTATATCATATAATTTAAATATACGATACTATTATATTATTAAATAATAGTGATATACGACACTATTATTGTTTTATTTTCATGTTCTTTCACAATATTGTCCTTGAAAAAATAGTGTTTGATTCCTTAGATTAAGTAACTGACATTTTAGAATGTTTAAGTTTATATTTATCATATATTCAAAACTGATATCAAATTTATGACTTCATATATATATATATATATATATATCCTCAAAGCAACTCTTGCAAATGAAGATGAAGTTTGCATTCTGAAAGGAAAACATTTAATATTTTTGTCAGATTTGCTTAATATATTTTCATTTTCATCATGCCAATTAGGTGATGTTCTTACTCATATGGTCTCTAATGAAGCAATGAGAACATTTATAATATATCAGTTAAGTGTAAGTACCTTAAACACAAACACATACACAATTTTTATAAAGTTAACTTATATCTTATGTTCATTTTTTCTAATTGATTTTGTTTCAGAAATTAGAATTTATACATACGTGAACATTCAAAAAAATTTTAAAGCATATAAATTTAAATATTTTGTATATAATATTTACTTATTTATATATTATCATTTGATTAAATATAAATATTAAAGGGAAAAATCAATGAAACAGGAAATCTCGCCAAGAATACCAATCATGTGGCGATAAAGCTCAACAAATTGCAACCTGGCGTCCGAGGCGATTGTGAATGCCATCGTCCCCTCATAAGTTCCGCTTTAAAAAATAAAATAAAAATGAAATAATAAAAAAATATCCTAAAGAGACATCGTTCCAAATCACCCCACATAAATCTAGTTCCTAACAGCTGATGAAGAGCAGGACAGAAAGAAAGAAGAAGAAAGTTTTTCTCTCTTTTCTGGATTTTTCCTCCCCATCTTTTTTGCTCTTGCTCATCTTTTTCTCTTGGAACAAGAGACATTTTTCAGACTTTCATTTTCGGACTTTTTCCGGGAGGGGTGAAGGGAAAGAGAGGGGCTCAGTTTGGTCAACCGGGCTTGATGGTTTGGAACTCTTTTCCGATTTGTTACGGTAGCTTTGCTTTAGAGTGAATTGACTTTGCTCTGATGAAATCTTGAATGCGTCAACATTACAAAGGGTTTTTTTTTTCTTTTCTTCCCCCCTCAAAACGTTTGTTTTCCATGTATTAAATAGCAGATTTCTTTTGAATTTATGTCAGGTGACGCACCATAATTTTCTTTAAAATGAGAAAAATTGTCGACATATATTTTGTATTTTCAATTTTAAAAAAATGATAATTTTAATCGTTCTTCAGATTCATTGACGGTAAATCATTCTTTACACTTTAATCGTTATTTGTATAAATGTGTAAAATAATTAATATTAGAAGAAATTATAAGAGAATAGCTATAATTGTTGACTATTTCATCTATAACTTAAATAATTTCAATAAACGTGTCATTGATTTTATTGTTTCGTAATTAGGATAAAAATACACGTAAAAAGGAATTAAATCAAGAATCAAAGTTTTGGAAAAAAGTAATTCTACGATTCATTAATTATATTAATTACAAATGTGCAAAAATATAGAAATAAACATTCAGATTATATAGAACAAAATTTTGTGATCGTTGTGCCATTATATATGTGGAGTCTATTTCTAGAATCCCTATCTAATATAAGAAGAACTTCAAACGTTAAATTAATATTATTAATTTTTGAATTGAAGGGAACTTTTTCATATTAAAATATAAAAATATTAAGTCATCACTTTAAGCGTGAAGTTTAGTCCTAAGTTCTTCATCACATGGTAGATTTTCAGAATTACAAACTTGTTACTAATAATCCCCGGCAGTGTTTTTCTAAAGCATTAACATGATCTTCAACCATCAAAAAAAATTATTTAAAATAGAAAAATAAGGTAAATTGAAAGTAGTTTGGTATGGAGAAGAAAGTATTTTATTAAATATATATTTTTTTTCACTGCTTTTCGAATTCAAATTATAAAGCAACGATTCCTAATATTTTGTACTAACTTTTAATTTTTAAAATTTCTAAATTTATTTTTCTATAGCCTTAATTTTACTATGTCAAGTTTAATTTTGGAGATAAATGCAATAAAAGGCGATACTGCTCCCTTTACTTTTTGCTTTCCACCGTATATTTTGGCTAATAAACATTAGAGTAGATATTTTCATTATATTTTGCTATTCATTAGCTCGTGCTTTCATAATGCTTTTTTTTATGGAGAAAATCGAGGTTTTTACCCAGTACTGCTATAGGAATATATGAATCCATAAAACAGTAGTAAAAATTTTATATATATATATATATATATATATATATATATATATATATATATATTAAAAATAAACTTATTATTAATAAAAATCTCAATTCTGTAATGAACCTGCATGGCGTTTCCCTGCAACGTTACTCTTATAAAGGAAAAGAGACATTTATAGAGATTTCGTTAAATATTAAGGAAAGTTTAAGTGATGGCCCCCAACATTGGCGATGGATTTGGTGACTTTGGTAAAAAATGAAGGTTCGCAGAAGATTAGAATTTTCTCGAAATCTCGAAAAGTGATAAAAGTTATGGATGTTTTCTGAATTTTCATTGTGACATCACACTTGGCGGTACATCTATAAATACTGCGAAGACAGGGCGAATAGGTAGTATTTGCTGAGTGGGTTTGTCGAGAGGCATCTTGAATTTACCAGAAAGTGGAATGTATTTGCTGGGGTATTTATCGGAGCTGCAAAAAAGCTGTGGGAGTCAGTGCAAAGTATTACTTTGGATATTTGTCCATAAAGCGAACTAGTAAGCTGATGAGCTGATCGTTTTTTAAAGAGTTATGACTGTTATTACAAGTGCTGCTTTGTATCTGAGTTGTTGATCTGTGCAAGTGCTGTCTTTGTTCCTGTTGTGATGCTAATTAGTACAAGCGCTGTGTTTCGTAATTGTACTGTTAATCTGTTCAAGTTTTGCTACATGTGTTCGTCTCGTCCTAAATATTTGGGAATAAAGTGTCATTTGCCACTATCCTTCATTTTGGACTGCTCTTACTCGTACACCAACATGATCGAAGTTTTGTAATTGCTTTAATGTATTGCAAACTCTCTTTTTTTATGTTTCAGGTATACAAAAATAATTTAATTGTTTCCTTTCTTTTCATATGTAGTTTTTTAATTTATAAAAAAAATATTAAGTATCTTTTTCTTTTAGTAACAATTTTTTTTTTACTATTTTACTTTCTGCTTCTACCTTACTGTTAATTAATTCTCCTGATTTATCTTTATATTTAATAATCATTTCTCTCTCCCTCTCTCTCTCTCTCTATATATATATACACGTATATAAATATATATATATATATATATATATATATATATATATATATATATATACATGTATGTATGTGTGTGTTAGAAAATATGACTTTAAGGGGAAGTTACATTAATATAGTAAATTTTCCCTTCATAATATAAGGTTGGGAATTATAAGAAATACATTTGTTTACAATTATCAGTACTTAAAGTTTAATACGATAGATGCAAACAAAATACGATAGAAACGACAAAAAACATACGATAGATGCAAGAGGAGTTATTATTTTTATTTTATGTATTGAGTATTTGTAAATGAAATATAAACGTACTGCTTATAGGACAAAATAATCATCACAAATGGACAACTCTTCAAAACAGACTGATGTCTATTAGCTAACGACTAACGTTAGATTACTATTCAGCATTTTTCTGTATGAAGAACGGTTATTGGTATGTGTCTTTTTTTTTTACCTTAACGAGAATTGAAAGGCAAGGATCTCAACCTATTTAGCCTTACTCGACACATCATCTGAGACCAATACAAATATTTCCTGTTTCTGATAATGGTTTCGAATCAATGATCGTTTGCACCCACCCCACCGAGTCTAATCAACCCCACCGACTCGGGGAAGGGAGGAGAGAGAAGGGGATGGATACTCCAACAAAATGTCGTCACGAGGCTTTGAAAAATGAGGCTTTACACTCTCTCTCATTTACGATTTGAAGGAGCCCGTTCGGAGAGCTGGACTTCCTTCCGATTTGGTAGCTCGACCGAAAACAATCCGGGGGACCTCCCCCTTTCCCCTCGACGTCATCTAATATTTCGGACTTCCGCAAGAAATCAATCCATCCGGCGGTGCGTCCGTATGTCACGATTTTTTGAACCCTCTTTCGTTATGCTTAGGTGCCGGAGTGACCTAGCTGGTGGTCTGTGAACTTTTAAGATTTTATGTTTTAATAAAAATTTCATTGACAGTGTATTACTTAATGTTATATGTATAGATTAATATACACTTTTCTCTAATCTCAATAGATTAATCTACAACTAGTATACATAAATCTACTTTTAAATAATAAGTACTTTAATTTTTTCATTTGCTTTTGGCCATTTCATTTGTATTGCCATAAAAATGTTGCGGTGGTTTTGTAACATTAACTATTTGCAAATTTTCACTTTGACTAATGTCTGGGGTTTCTGAGAGTTCTCTCTGATTTCATATTTTAGTTCCCAGCTTCTTCCCAATCAAATGGAACGTGATGATGCAAATTAAGTAAACTTTAGAAATGGAGTGAATATATATAATCAAGTAGTACAATAGCGACTGAGAATTGAACTAAAATATAAGGTTATGGTAATAAGAAGGATGTTAGTCTGATGAGTGCTTGAGACTTCTGGCGTGTATAATTGATTTGGTTAGATCAAAACTCAACGCTGTGGGAGCAATTGAATACTTGAAGTAGGTACTCGCAACATATTCTAGTAAGCGTATTCTTTGATGGATTATAGAAGTTGTTAGTACTCGTGGACAGCATCTACCTTACATTACAGGATAGATAAAATTGCATTTTGGAAGATATTTGACAATTTTAATAACTGTGTCTATGCTTGAACTTATGTTTGAATTTAGATCTTGTGATTAAACTTTAAGATGGTAGATGAGACGGTTAATAAGATGTCGTCATAGTTTTCTGTCTCACTTTCAACTTTTTCATACAGCTATTCAAATGTAAATTTATAATACTTTTGAACTCATCATTGGACTCTATGAATTTTGGATGAGTAATATTTTACCTCGTATATATTTGCAATCTCGCGCTTAGCCTTACAAAATATTAAGGGTATGAAAATTTTATAGGTACTCAAAAATAACTTTTAGAATTCAAAGAAACTTAAAATTATGTCTTTCTTTCGATTTTTTCTTCTGTTATTGCAACACATTAGCATGTTAAACAGTAATCAACTTGTGAAAAAGAATATGCAATTTAAATAAAAAAAATAAATACTATGGTGCAAAAAATAGATACAACAGGTTGCACTCGTTAGTTTCATCCAAATAGACCAGAATTTTCGCTTCATTTGTTTCATGGATCTATTCTAGTAAGAGAAACGAATTGTACATTTATTCAGAATTGCACGCTAACACGCTCCCTCCTCTTTCACGAGACCCCATTGAAAAGAAATGCCTTCATTGCTAGAACTTTTTATTTTTCTAACCAATTTTCATAATTCTTATTGCACTTTAAAGCTATACGTATCGTTTATGTAATATGTTATTCACTTTTTGACACAACTCCCATTCTTTTCCAAACACTTGGAGCCAACGAGAGACTAGTTGGGCGAACCTGTCGGAGTGGAATTCCAGCGGTTGTTGACGACACTAGGACTTAATGGCACCTTTTCCTTTGTAGTCAGAATGAATTATGTCCTTTAAGATACTCTTTTATCTTTTGGAAGAAGTGAAAATCGCCCAGGTCGAGTGCGATGAAAAAAAGCGCCACACTGTTTGAAAATCATCTTCAGTTTCTTGGGCATCAAAGATAGTTAATACATAAGAACATTAATAATAAAGAAAATGATATGGCTACGTGTGTGGTTTTCTTCTCATTGCCTCTCCTTTTCTTCACATACATATATAAACTAACTAAATAATAATACATAAATAGTTACATTTAAATATATTTAACATGTAACCTATTAAAAATTTAATCCTGTTCATTAGAAACATCAAAAGATCGTGATACCACAATAAAATTCAAAGTCAATGACGTTTGAGATTTAAATCCGTGAAAGCTCATCGTAGGATATAAAGGAGGTTGTTGTACGTTGACTTCAATTGAGACTCAAAATTCTCATGCAGCGTGGAGGGGAAGTTAAGTAAAAAACCAGCACAAGTGTAATCTTCGTGATCTTTCGGAATCCATTACGACATTCATGGTGAGCGTATGCATTGTCTACACAAACTACGATATGCGATCCAATTTTACTTTCTATTTATAATTTTAAAAGTTCTAAGAAATGAAAACACTTTTTCTAAACTTGTATGAGCTATTACGTGATGTAAGAACCTTTGTGTAGCAGTATCAGAGTTAATTTTCCAAAATAATAATACAGATAAAAGTTAAAAGAATCAAATATAAGATTTTAAACAGTAGTCAAGGAATGTTTTTTCTTAAGGAATAAAGTTGCTTTGTTTCCTAACAAACTTGTGGATATCTTAAAATTATTCTATAGATCTGTCTATTGAAAAATACAATTCATATAATAAAAATCATAATATGGTAATATATGTGCTACGTCCATAAACTTCAATGATAATGAATACTCCTTATTGAAAACTTTTGTACTAGGCCTACAAAATCAAAAGAGATTCAGACAAATGAATAAAAGAAAAGTTATTAAGACATTCCATTTTTTCTAGAATTTTTTTTAATCAGAAGGTTAATTATTTCCTAAAACTCTATCCCTACTGTGGGTTTACCAAATGTAGAATATTTAAAGGGGTTAAGAAAAAAAGGCAAATAGAAGTGATCATCCGAATATAACAAAAATAGGTGGATATTATGATTATATATCGAAAAAAAACCACATTACATTTTAAGAGGAATTGGATATTTCATTCAGGAATATAGCAATGCATTAAGAAACAATTAATAAGCCATTGGCTTGTCTTTGATCCTTCCAATTTGCTACTTTACTTGGCATTGATTCGTAGAATTGGTGGATGTTCCATTATGGCCATCTCTCCAATTACGTTATGTCAGCGAGATGTTTGGAGGTGCTTGAACATCATACCGTAACGCGCTGTATTAAGGAGAGTTATGACCATTCAGCTTTCCAGGAAAGTGTATTCATCCACAAAGACATTCAAAAGCAGACTGCTGTTTGAGAGACCAGGCACTATCTTGGGAAAATGTATGCCCGAGCTTCCATGAAAAAAGGGGCATTACAACGAGATGCAGAATATCAGTAACACATCTCAATGATGTTAAATTATCCCCGATTACAATCACAAAGTTCTGGCTATTAAATTAAATGACGCTTGAAACCTTAACTCTTGGTTTATGAGCTTTGAGATGGCAATAGTCAGGTTGACACCTTATCTTAGTCTGAATGTCTGCAGGCCATATTTTCGATGGCCATCGGAGCTCATCGATCAATTGGGAACAACAGTTCTACTTGAGTCTGTGAGATTCTTGGTCCAGCAAGCCCATCAAATTTGCTTATCAGTGTGCATAGATAAGAGGTTATCTGCGTACTTGTCACCGTGAACACAAATCTGCTTCTTAGCGACAGTATTTACTATCACTGGTATCCCGGTTAGACATCAGATCGTTAATAATAACAATTAGGGACAATGAGAGTTACTTTGACTATCATTGTCTGCAGGATCTGTTTCTCTGAACCAATTGCCACCTTTTTTACTCTGAGTCCTGCCATGTTTCAAGCATTTCTCCAAAAATCAGTGAATTGTGGTATGACTTCGAATCAAACGTTGGGTTGTTCTACTTTTTGAACTTCGTGTTTCCTTTATTCCGATTACATGGCATCTTATAAATAGTGACATATGCTCATACTATGCGTTAACTAGTAGACGAGGCATTAGCACTTTTAAAGTGGACGAAATTGAATTCAAATCGAAGTTATGTCTTTCAATTTAAATTTGTTTTTTTTTTTCATCACAATGCGGGTAATCAGTTATAATGCTTCAGAACTGGCATTCCCTGAATGACTTACAAAAGGTAACCATATGTGAAAAGGGTAAAAGAAGTATTTGTATATGAAATTTCATAACAATCAGATAATTCCATCTGATTTTTTCCGTGGAGGGGAGTCATTGCATTTACTTTTTTGTATTTTAATTTCAAACCATCGAAATTTTCTTTAGATTTCAAGAAATATTGTATCTTCTAAATATTCAGTTAAATTTTCTTGCAATTCACTGTACGAATTTGTTAACAGTATTTCATAATTCGACGAATTCGAAGACGGTTGCTTAATGTCTTAGTATTGTTCGGCTTATAGTTTCTAAAATTACTGGAGATCTTAAATTTATTTAGTTTGTTACAAGGCCTTATATTTGCAGTGCAATATTCTTGCTCTTAAAATGTATTGCATTACACACAATACGCCGCATCATACATATAATGTATGCAAACCGTTATGTGCTATTTGTGATTGTACATAAAATAATATTCTTCAGGAAAACTGCTCTGACTTAGACTGGAAAATTTTCTATTTAAAAAATATATTAACATTCGAAAAAATATATTAAGGGGGAAATGCGAACCTAAGATGCGTCAAACATAGAATCATTATAAAAATTGTAGATTAACCCAGAAATTATGAATATTTTCAAATTCTTGTGATTGTTTAAATATGCTTAGTATTCATTTGGGAGATATTTAGAATAACAACAATATGTAAACGAGTTAGAAAGACGAAAAAAAAATAATGTTCTCGTCATGTTGGGAATTTAATATATTTTATTACTTACAGAAAAATTCAACCCCTTGTGCAAAAATGCTCAAGTCTCACACACAAAAGAATTAAAAATTGTTAGACATTACTAAAATTTTAAGATCTAAACAGGAAGATTGTTAACAAAACAATTAACATAGCAGTACTATTTTGCGTTCTAGAAAATAACACAAATATTTATTAATACTTTCATTTAAGGAATCTATAAACATTTTTTATTGTTGGAATAAAAGCAAAATGATTACAATTAAATATTAAGTGAAAAACAGAATTTTAAGCTACGTTTTTAACCCTATTAGGTGAATGTTTATTTGATAAAATATATGTCTGATAGCTTTATTCAATCATGTAAATTTCAACATGACTTTCCTTGCATGGATTTTTTATAACACATGGCCCTGGGTTTGTAGTATTACAACCTTGCGTTTAATAATACCTGTGACAGATAAATATATATTGGAGTATTGAATTCCTACACAGATTGAACAGGATGATTATAATCTCGTTTTTTCGAAAGTTCATTGAGTAACTAGATTTTGGATTGCTTTAAGCAATAATAATTATATACTTCTATAATTGTGTTCCTGGCCCAAATTCTTGGTTTTAGAGGTCTGAGGTTTGAAAATTTATGTTATAATGACAACTATGTACAATTATTTAGAATTCTGGAATCATAAATAGTGCCAAACCTGAATCGCAAAAGGCCATGGGTGTGACTCGAAACGAAAGGGGAAAAAAATTCTGTATTATTTAATTCTCTCTTCCATCTACTATTTAATGTCCCTGACAAGAACCCGCGAAAAGTCAGCGCCCAAAATTACGCCACAATGCTAATGATCATGCGCATTTGCATACATTATTAATAAATAGAGTGCCACAAGAAATAAGGAAAAAATTCCGAGAGCGAAAAGAGACACAAGAATATAATATCTCGCCAAAGAGAGGAGAGGGAAGGAAAAAATAGAAAAGAAAAAGGACAGTAAATTGTCCCGTAGTTGAAAATTGCCGCCAAATTGAGTTAGGGTTAATGAAAGGAAAAGTAGAATTAAAAAAAAGAAAAGAAAAAGAATAGCAGCGTAGAATCTTTTCCCTAAGATGGCGTCGAACAAAGAAATTTGATAGAGTGGTGTTGAGCTCATCAAGTGCTGCTGCCGGCGAAAGTTATTTAAAAGACGGGCAGCAAGTGATCTTTTAAAGAGTTTTGCTGCCTCATTAAACTACTGATTTGGTGTCAGAAACGCCTTTTTACGCTGTCGGTTTTTGAGATAAAAAAGATGAATGAGTTGTTTTGATATATAAGATGCGATGGTATTAAAGAAGACATTTTTTTTAAAATTACGATTTCTGGGAAATGGGCTAGGGGATCTTATTAAATTTCTGTGTTTAGTTGTTTCATCTGCAATCAACGATTCGTTAGTTTTGAAACTAAATTCTGTATCATTCATTTAATTTCTAAATGATTTGCTATTTTTTTTAAAATTGTTTTTAAATACAAGATATTAGTTGACACACTTCACTAAAAAACTATGAAATTTTTTTTCCTATTTAATTTCTTTTCTTAAAACTGGTTTTTGAAATTAAAAATAAGCAGTTTTACCTCAAAATGCATTTTATACTCGGCAAGAATCAGATTCGAATGTATATTCTTATTCATTTATGCTTCAGTATTATGAATTTTATCACATTTTAAAATTCAAAATTCTTTCTAATAAAGTCATAGTCATGCAAGTCTTAAAACACATTTTTCCTTAAAGCGTTTCTATGTATGTGCCTTTGCTACTTCCATTTCGAAAGATATTTCAAAAATTTCTGAGTATATACTTATGTTTTAAATATACCAAAAAATATTATATACTTCAATCCTAATTTCCTAACAGCTTCGTCAGTTGAATCTTGTTACTCTATAAATTGAATTGCGGTTAGAAAAATATTAATTTTAATTTTCCAATTTATTTGTAAGGTTATTTTTCTGAAGCAATTACATCATGTTGTAATTTTTTTTAGAATATTACAGCACAATATTCTTCCTGTGTACTCTGTATGTTACAACAGTTCAATTTGAATTGTTTCTATTATCAAGCTTCTTGATTTGAGCAGTGCAAATTTGGAACAGATCATTAGTCTCCGAAAACTAAAATATTCTTTAGTCCCTCGAATATTTTTAATGTGTTCTTTATCCGTCGTTTTGTGAAGAGGAAGCAAGCACAAGGAGATTTAAAATTTGCGAAGTATTAAAATGTTAGAATATTATCAAAATGTAGACTAAAAAATAAGCTAATGATTATTTAAGAAAAATATCACTTGGTAATAATAATAGTAGAAAATTACTGATCAGACTTTAAAGCTGGCGACTGAATTTTTATTCAAGACAAAAAGTAAAAGAAACATATCGTGCTCTGAATAATCTGAACTCATGATATGAATATTTTTCAGTAGCATTTCTTGATATTTTCATGTAATGTTTCACCAACAATTTCTGCTTTCATATAATGTGTACTGCTTTAATGTTTTCATGTGATGTTAATAAATGTCAAACGGGCAATTTAAAATTTAAAAAATAATAATAATGTAACGGATATTATTCTCTTAGCTATGATACACACACACACATATATATATGTGTGTGTGTGTGTGTGTGTGTGTGAGAGAGAGAGAGAGAGAGAGAGAGAGAAGAAGAAGAAGAAGAAGAAGAAGAAGAAGAGAACATTTTGTGTGTGTGGTATTTGAACACACCTAAATAAAAATTTAACTGGCGATAAAAGTGTAATGTATTAAAAATAAATAGCTACCACAGAGATTATTGTTTTAACCAATGACAAAATGTCATGAATGATCATTTTTCAAAATAAAATGAGAAAGGATCGCAACTTGTTTATTTTCATTTTAAGGCAACAACAATTACATTTAGCTTAAAAGATATTCTGTTTAATAATTCATCGTTTGCTTCAGTTTGAATATCTGAAAAGTATAATGTTGCCCACTTCAATTTGTTATTGTTTGCTTTATTTTTATTAAATTGAATCTTTTCATATTATTGTAAAAAATTAGCACTTTTGATGGCTAAATCTGTCCTTTAAAAAAAAACTTTGTATAGAACAATTGTTTAAAAAATTATTTTAAATTAATTCAACGTCATTAAAAAACAATAAGTTCAAAATAAATGATATCATTACTCTTTGTCTGTACAGAATTTTAAAAATTCAGTCTCACTCTGGTTACCTTGAAATCATAAGGTTTTCCTTATTGCGTAAATTGATTATGTGATAGCAGCTTAAAAACAACTTTCAAGCAGAGATATTTTTAAGCGTATTCCAGATATTTTGGGAGTCCATAAAAAATTCCAATCCCCGTTTAAATAAAATAAAAAAAATGTTCATTTTCATGGAAACCGAAAGGAAAAAATATAGAATATTTAATAAAAATATATAAACTAAGCCTTCCCACTATTTTTCAAAAAAAAAAAAAAAAGGTTTCATTATATACATTCAAGGTCATAAAATTATAATTCTAATTTCAAAAAAAGTATTTAAAGCAAAAATTACAATTGTAATATATTTAAATAATTTTTCAATAAAATGTAACAACCCATTTCTTACACCCGGGTCATTTTTGACCCACTTTCCACACTGACCGCTTTCCAAAAACCTACTTCCGCCAACGAAAGACTAAACAATTCATTTTAAAACCTCTCCTACCGGAACGCAGCAGCAGTCCTTTTTAAAGTCGTTTGAAAATTCAAATTCAACGAGTCGAACCTCCCCTGGGAGCAGCTGGTGGAGGCGCTGCGAACGCCAACACACCCCTAATTAGCATATTTCTCTTTCTTCGCGAGTTTTCGATGGCCTTGTGTTGAAAACACCTGCCAGGGGCTGAAGTATTTATTTGGAATTCTCGTCATGGACCAGTACTAAGAAGTCATCTGTCGCCAACTAGTGAAAAATTTCTTATCGAGAGAGATCAGATAGACTAGGGTTGGGGAGGGGCTTGAGATGTCTGAAGATTCGGATGTGCAGACGATATCAAGGGATGCGCTGTCACGAAGGGCGGTTCTGTAAGGTTTAGTGGAAGTTTGGATGTCGCTGGTAGATGAATCCAATATCAAAATTGTATATGATTTCGGCCTGAAGCTTATTAAAATTGTCATAAAGATTGATGAAAGAAAATACTTGATTTTTTTTTGATAGTTTGGATGCTGTATGAATTTATAAATAGTTAACGCAAATTGTGTTAAGATTTGGGTTCATAAGAAGTGCAAAGATTAGAACTGTAATAAAATTTTAATACATAATTACATAAATAAATACATAGTTATACAATTTTAAATACTTAAATTTTATAATATAGCATATATTGGACACAATTATTTGCTATGATGAGCTAATGCAATTACAAATATAATATAATGAATTATATGTATTGGATGCATAAATGACTCTTAATTACGCATTTTCTTATTAATTTTTAATTTCCTAGCTACATTTCATCACTTTCTAAACGTTTCTTTTACAAATTATGTTTATAGATTTTGCATTTTTCTAATTTATATTTAACTGATAATATTCCGTTCAAGTTATGCTAGATATTGATAATTGACATTGATGTTTATTAACATCACAATTAAAAACATCAGGAGGGCTATTGGCGATGGAATTCGTAATTTTGAACTTAAGTTAAGCAACGAGGACGATACCTGAGCTAGCCCCTCCCTTTCGAAACTTCTTCAGTATGAGGGTTTGAGACCTCGACCAGATTTAACGTGCATTTGCCTCACAACACAGCGGGTCTTCCGCGGCATTTGGGGTCGAACCCGCGACTCAACGGAAACAATGCTAGCCCCGGGTTCGTGAGCGTCACTACTAGGCCGCTGTGGCCACACAATATCTTAACTGAGCACTTAAGAAATTCGAATCTAGACAGAACCAATTGACTTATTGCGGAAGATAACTTATGCATCAAACTTTGCTTCTTTGGTCAATACACTACTTTTCAAGTCACAGTTTTAGAATTCGAGATTAGATTCAAAATTATAAGACAGCAAAAGTAATATAATTATCTATAGCTTGTTTTTTTAATGTTTAGTTTTTATTAACGTCGCAATGGAAGCAAAACGAGGGCTATTGGCAACGAACCTCGTAATTTTGAACCTTGGTCAAATGACTAGGACGACGCCTGAGCTGGCAACCCCCTCTTGTAACTTCCACACCACGCCATCGCGGGAGGACTTCGGTCCCCGACAGATTTAACATGCATCAGCACTGGCTACACGGCGAGTCTTTAGCGGCCAAGGATCGAAACAGCGAGTGAACAAATACCACCGGCCACGAATCCGAAGCCATGACCACTAGGCTACCATGACCATAGCTAGTTGGGGTATAATTTAAGGAATAGAAATGACAGTTTGTTAATCCTATTGCACAATATTTTTATACATTTCTAAATGCTGTAAGAATAAAGTAAAGAAGTACGCCCAAAATTCACCACCTTTTTTCCTTAAATGTATCAATTTTTCATAATAGCTCCTTATATATCATGTTCTCTCTGTGTGTAAATTACTTTTGTGAGTCTTATGTTAACAGTGTGAATTGTGATGCGCAATATTAATTTATTTATAATTTAATTTCTGTGATTTAATCAGTTTAGTTTATTTTGCTACAGAAGGAAGAGAATGGGGATTTTTCTCCTTAATATCATCTTTTATTCTTAAATTATAATTTCTTTTCTATGTTTTTTCATGTTTGCTCAGCTTATATCATTTCTAATATCTTATTGTTTACCGCAAATTGAAGATTTTTCTTCATCGTTAGGGATTTATTTAAATTGTATCTCATATTTACTACAATTTCTAAAAGCATATGCATATAAAATTAGGAAAAGAATTGAATAGCTTAAAAATATTCATTTTTAAATTTACTTATGGTAATTAAAACTATTTTAAGTATTCAAACAGCATTAGAACATCGAGCATTTGATAATAGGATTAAAATCATTTACAGATAGAATCTTGTATCTTAATATAAACTAAGAGGAAATTATAAATTTGCTAATCTTGATCAGTAATGTATATATGATCTTAAAATGTTTTGATAATATATGATTCTTATATTTTCCAAAGATATATCAGTTATTAAAGAGGGAAAAACAATAAGCCAAGATCCGAAAGCTTTTCAATTTCTTCCATTCCTTTGGTTGTCACTTATAGATGCTCTATTATGTATTCACCTGTATTCCCCCTTGATTGAAATAAACTATTTGCAAGCATTCTGTTTCTGGGGAGAAAATCATTAATTTGTGGTGCAGATAATTGTATTTATATTCTAATTGTGTTTTTATTGCGTTCTGCACTCCATTTTAAGAATAGATGAATTAATAAAAGCAGGAAGTGTAATGAAGCACTATTACCTCACCACGTAATAGGGAAGAAAATAATCAACAACACGAATAGCAATTTTAGACTTGCATTAGAAATGGAAGAATATCACTGGTTTCTTATGAATATTAAAAAAAATAAATGATTATTTTTACTTGTATTAAACTTTCTATTTGTTTCTTAAAATTAATATCGCATTAGATGTACATTACGAGGTAGAACCTGGGCTTGGATTTCGTTTATCAAATTGTCATACCACATAAATCGAGGGCTTCGATTCAGAACATGCAGCAAACTTCCTTATTTCACACAACCGTCTCTTGTAGAAACAGGATTCGAACTCAAAGCACTTCTGGTAAAGAGACTAATTACTTTAACGATAGATTACCTCTATCTTAATGATTATGTAATTGTTCTGCTTATGATATGTAAAAATTTTCTGTAACAACTTTAATGTTTTTAACGTGAGAACTGTTTATACACTTCAAATCCCTTAAGTTTGGAAGAGTTTTATTTCAGTTTCATCGGCGTTTCAGCGATCTCCATGTATTGAAACATGAATCACAAGCAATGTAAATTCAGATTAATTGTAGAAAATGTCATGCATAAACCTCCTTAAGGCTCCCGTCTACCCGCCATTTTGATTTCATCAGCTTTATGTTAATCCTATGGAATTTCGACTTGAATTCTTTCATCTTTACTATTTGAATGCAATAAAGTGCATCTGAAAGAGGAAAAAATAATGAATGCTTCTGCGGAATTACTTTTTTCCTAAGATTTTTAAAAATATTTAAAAATATTCTTTTAAGACAGTAAAACTCAAAAACGAATCATTAAAATAAGAATAAAAATATTTTTAAAAATCTTAGGAAAAAAGTAATTCCACAGTAGCATTAATTATTTTTTGCTCTTTCAGATGCACTTTATTGCATTCAAACAGATCAAATAGTAAATTCCATAGGATTAACATTAAGCTGATGAAATCAAAATGGCGGGTAGACGGGAGCCTTAAGGCGGATTAATTGGGAGCAGAGCTAGTCCGGGATATCAAACATACGGATTAACCGGAAAATGAGGGGAAAAAAGTGTATTAGAATAGACATCAAACCATCTTTATATTGAACAATTCGAGCATGAATCATACTAACAGAAGATAAAGACGGTTTTTTTTTTTTTTTTTTATGAACAGTAGTGGTGTGCTTAAAGTTGTTTTACTGCATATTCCATTCAGGCAATGTAGCTCAGTATGCGATTTTTCACCGGAGTAACTGAGATTTTGTTGACTTTTTGCAAAGAGTATTTGTAAAGTTGAATGCATTATATATCAAGTATTAAAGTATCATGTAATGTATCATGTCACCGTATATGTATTGCATCATTATTAAACAATGAATTAAAATATCACACATTGAATCATGTATTAAATCGTGTAATAAAAGTGTCCTGTTGTACCATGTCATTATACAATGTATTGTAATACGTATTAAATCATGTATTAAAAGTATCTTACATTAAATCCTGTATCGTACTATGTCATTGTATAATGTATCATATATTGCCATGCATAAAAACAGACACAAACTAAGCAACTGAAATATAATTACCTGGGCATACATTGGAAAATTAAGTTACTGACAGCTGTTATACTTTATTTCATAAGACTTTTGATACTGTTTAAAGAAATTAAAATTTTTAGAAATTCATTTATATTGTTCGTTTTATGATTTCTTACGAAATAAAAATATAACCTATAAACACTTTTAAAATGATTGTACATGATACTTAAATTGTCTTTACAAGAAATCATAATTTTTTTTTTATCTTTTCAGATTTTATGTAAATATTGATGATGGAGTTGAAATAAACCTTCTAGTAAGTAATGCTTAATTTTTAAATAAAAATTCTTTAAAGAATTTCAGGAATAACCAAACCCTTTGACAACAACATTTTAAATAAACAAGATTATAGAAATAGAAATATGGCTTTTTATTATGAGAAATAATTAATATTGAAACGCGAGGTGAAATTAAGTAATTTGTCTTAAAATAACTCTACAATACGAAAGTTTAAAATCCTTAACGTTCTAAATTAATTTTCTTCGGGAGCTTATCTTCTTCAGGTAAGTTTGGGAATCATGACCTTGAAGTACCCTAGAGGTGTTTTTTTCCCATGGGGCTTAATGCGTTTGATAAACACGGGTGACGCACTCCCGGGATACTTAGAGATCTTTCTTTTTTTACTCTCTATCTTTTTTAAAGCAATTTTTCACCTGTTTATTAATTTTTTTAATTTTTTTTCTTTAGTCTGGATCATGTATGGCGTAGCATAGCCATATCTGGCTCTTGCGTCGTTGAACTTAATTGTCATTCGCTCTCTCTTCTCACTCCCTCATCTCTTTTCTTTCTGCTTTGGAAAGTACTTTTCGTCTTACTCGTAGTTTTAATAATTCAATTTAGCCATTAACACAAATTTTACTTAAAACTCACAATACAGCAGAAGTTGCTAAGTCTCTTTAGAAATTCAATGCAATTTAACTGATTCATTATGAATTTTTCATCAACATTTGTAACAGAGTCACTACTTGATGAGTACCTAATTGGAAGCCGCACGAGGGTCTATCGCGCCGAACCTCGTAATTCTGAATCATGGTAAAGACATGAGGAAGGCATCTAAGCTGCCATCTAACTCTCCAAATTTCCACACCACATCAAGTGAAACCTTTAAACAGCGTCAGATTTATCTTGCAGTAGTTTAGGCGAGTCTTTAGGGGGATTAAGTCTCAAATCCAATAGTCAACAGGAATAACGCTGACCAACAATTTGTCATTGTGACCGCTGCCATACATAAGTTGTTGATAAATCATAAGTTTGGTGACTTTACGATCTGATTTAATCAGTGTATTGTAAACTTGGTATTAAGTTATATTAAATCAACACTCTGGCTTTTTGTGACGGACCTTGCAATTTATAGGTGATGGTCAAGTGATATAGAACAGATATAGAAGCTCACTCTCTTAACTTCCATTTAGAAACTTTCAGGTTCAATTCCTTTTTATGCACTGTAACTTCTATAGATACAGACGACTGAACGTTAGTGGAATCACAGAGTCAAGACATGTGTCTGGATTCTAATGAAGAACCTCATGAACATGACAACTCGGCTATGAAGGTTATCTAATTCAATTTAATAATTTCTTGTGAAAAGTAACGGTTCCTAATTTTATTATAATTATATTATAATTTTAATTTAAACAAATACTCTTCTGAATTTAATATCTTATACGCGTACGAGGGTTGTTCAAAAAGTACCAGATTTAAAGAGAGAGAAAGGGGCTCCAATGATTTTACCGTAGTGAGCAGTCATCTTTTAAAGAGTGCTAAAATTAATTTGATACTGCTTTATAGATAAGCTTTGATTATCATTCTATACAGGAAACCAAGTAACTATCAAAACAATGAGCTATTTCCAGTGAATCTACACCAAAGAATGCGAAGACGGTCTCATAGTCCAAAAAATTATGTCAGTGATTTTTTGAAATGCGAAGGTGTCATATTCATGAGCTTCTCAGAAAAGGAAAAATGGAAAGGAACAATATTACAGTGAGTTACCCCATTAATCTTAATAAATAATTTTTCATTTCTTAGAATAATAATATACCCTATCAATTTACAGAATTAGCGGTACAGTTGTAATCCTATGCAATCATATATTCACGAAAGGATATCGCTTTGTATTTAATAATACTTTTATTAAAAAAATTTATTTGGAAAGTTATAACAGAGCGAGAGAAAGAGAGAAATGTTACATAAATTCATAGCACCGCATTTCACTGATAGCATTTGATGGAGTAATGCTCAAAATACCTGTGGATTGCAGGTTCGATTACAATTTCAACTGCAGTCGGGTGCAATTATTGCAATTTCTGCGCGTTAAAAATACCTAGAAAAAGTTTTCACATGAAGGGGTACGAAGGTGAGTGAAATATCAAGTTCATTTATTGATTGGTTGTTTATTAACGTCACACGTAGAAGCAACTATAGGCGCCAGACCTCATAACTTTGGCTTTGTAACATTGGGCTATTCACGATTTTCTCTTCACTATTCTTGGGGACATTTGTGGGTAATTTGAATTGAATAAAATAACAACTCATTGCCAACCAAAATGAAACTTAAATTGGTGAATTAGATAAAAGTAAGATGTGTAATAAATTTAACTATAGATAGTTATTAAAAACGAGACAAAATTGAAAGGAAAGAGAAGGGAGTTAGAAGATAACAACTAGCTGAAAGATATATGTAAATTGAATGGAATCATTGTAATTAATCGTTTGTATGAAATTAGTTAGAAGCGACTCCTAGTTAGAGTAATAGGAGTTAAACCAAAAAGAAGTATTTGAATCAGAGAGAGTGATTTGGTAAGCTAATACCTTATAATCTTAATATTCGAGTAAACCAGGATTAACTGAGTTAAGAGGGATTCGAGAGAGAGAGAGAGAGAGAGAGAGAGAGATCTTGTATATTTTGAGTTGATAGATAATAAAGTGTATTGTCTTGTTCTTACGTATCTTCAATCGGAGTTTTGAACTTATTGACTATTTAATTGGAATTTAAGATGGCTGCAAGGTTTAAAAATGAAGGAATTACATAACAAATCAAATGACGATTGAATGTTTATGAATGTTGCACTCAGACACGACAAGAAGACCTCAAGGCAATGGACCTCGTAATTTTGAGCCTCAGTCGAGTTATGAAAATTTCACCTGAGCTGGTACATTCCTTTCCAAACTACCACTTCCCGTCAATGGAAGGATTTGGAGATTCGAAGGAATCAACATGCATCAGCCCCTCTAATCTACAGGTCTTTAGTGGCATCTTGATTCGAACCCAAGACACGACGGAAACAACGCCGGCCATTAGCTCGTGACCATCACCACTAAGTTACCGCGGCCTCGTCAAGTCATCAAAGGATATCAAGTTCAAGTCTTCTCCTGGTTAATCAATCATTATTTGAAATAACAGAAAACATCACAATAACTGAACGATAGTAAAAATAAAATGAATAGACAAGTATATTAAACGAAACCATGAATAAATTAGAACTGCCATTAAGTGATAACAAAACACAATTAAGACGATCATTTCAATTTCAAGCATTTATCTAAGAGCCATTTATGGTCACGAAGAATATATGAAACACCGTACATTTGTTCTCTCAGCATAAAGTTTATCGATTCACTCATAAAAGTTATAAAAGACAATCCTATTTCAAATCCTCTTTTCTTAGCTGCACATCAAAGAGTTTACATTAAATCACTTCCTATAGGTGGGATTGTCCTCATGACTAAGAATAGTTCCGCCCACACACTCATACGTAGTATCCAGTTTTGATTCCAGTGAAAATTTGCCTCCATTTGAAAAAGTTTCAAAAACAACTTAACTCGCACAGGAGAGAAAGGGAATATAAAAAAAATCCCCACCTACTGCTCTACGTTTTTTATACACACTTTTTTTCCTACCAACTTTCTACTTATGGGGTGGGGTACTCTTCACCAAGGTATTTTTTTCTCCGTTCTTTTCTGCTTCATTTTTTTATTATTTTATTTTATTCCACGTAAGATAAGGCGGCAGCTGCCCAGTCTGATTTGGGAAAAACGCATTACTGGCTGAGTGTAATTCTCGCAGTATTTTATGGTAATCCACTAGGTAATCAGTATAAATTTTTGGCGGCATGTGTGTTTGATGTATGTGTGTATGTGTGTGTGTTCCAATGCGTATCGTTTGGTTTTAGGAAATTCCCCCACCCACATTTCTTTCTTTGGTATGGGGTGGGGAAAAAAATCTGTGAGATGAGTTATATGTTCTTTTTTTAAAGAGGAAATATTGTTTTTCAATTTTTATTTTTACATTTTTTTTTCAAAGTCGAGAGAAACCCTTATCTCTTGTTGTGTAATTGCACTTTCTAAGCCGATGATGATGATAATACTGATGAAACAGATTACAATTTTATATGTGTTTTCTCTTGAGAAATTTTAGAAAAATGCATGCGCGCATATTTATTAGCTGTTTTACTTGCCTTTAAAAACACAATGGACATATTTACTATTATGTCGTATTTAGATCAGTTTTAATTTTTGTTCCTCGTATTTTTGCCAAAAAATAAAAAAATATTTTACAATGGTTCTTAAGGGTTGGTGTTATGTTGATATATTATTTGTTTTTATCTGTATTTTTAAAATTACATTTATGAATTTTATATTTTTAAGAGTTGAAAATGTTTATGAACAACGTCTTAATATTGTAATTTTGTAAAATTTGACGCACACACTCATCATACAACTACTACTCAAACATTAGTAAAATTTTAATCCCATTTCTCTCTTATTTTTTCATTTCATTTTTAGTTTTTGTTTTAATTAATTAATAATTGCATAGTTAATAATACATTAACTAATATTTATGTTAATCATATTGTAATGAATGAATTACATATTTGGGGACGCTCTGAAGTTAGACCCATGGTAATGATTTAAAGTGAGTAGGATTTTTTTTTATTCGTCATCACAGAGAGGCTATTGCTTCAATTAACCACTAAATGTCGTAGTTGATTACTTTTCAAAATGTTATAGCTGATTATTTTTCAAAATTCTAACGTAAAAGCTTTCGCGGTCGTGTTTAATATCTGCTTTCACCAGTAATGAACTTAATTTTCAAACATGTGACATAATGAATATTTTCTAAATTTTTTACTGGATTAAAACAAAACATACATGAAAATTAAGTATTTTATTTACCTACTGATTGATGTATTACCTTAAATCATATGTAATCAGGAAATTACTGAAAATGAATAAAATTATTCAGAATTTTAAGACATTTGCTAGGCAGCCATTTTTGTTTGCCTCAAGATTTTCGAACTACTGCTTTTCAATTTGGCTTCCTTCTCGGAATGTTTTGGGGATCAAATGATTCTAATATTGATTAGCCATTATTATCCAATAAAGGTGCATTTATAATTGATCATATGGGAAAATAAATTAAGTTAAAAAAATTCTTTTTGATGCGTTGCTTAGAAATGTGTTCCTGTGGTGGAGAAATCTGTTCTTCTCAACGTATTGCACAAAACAATTTTATACCTTATTTCTGTCTTTATATTATTCATCTTTTTATCTATTTATCAAAATCTTAAAGTCCTTACAATATTCTCCCTTTTTGCTACTGGAAATACTGGAAAACCTTAAAATGCAGGAGATGGTATATAATCGAGATCGAAGATAAACTTATTTTTAGAAACTTAAATATTATGAAATTAGGAGACTAAATTATATATATAAATATACGCTTGGCAAAGAAATTCAATACTTATTAAAATATAATAAAAACAGAAATAAAGTATCGTTGAGTTGCACGAAATACGTAAGTACAAATTGAAAATATGTAAATAAAAATATGAAAGGGAGCATATTTTTAAGAGTCAAAAGACGATCAAATTATGTGTATTAAAACAGAAGTATCTAATTGTATAACACTTGAATTGTCTAAAATAAGTATGCACACATTGAAACGATGTAAATAGCTATATGAAAGGAGACGCATTTTTAAGGATGAAAAAGAATATCAAATTATGTATCAATAAATATATTAGAATAAAAGCTTCTCATTGCAAAGTTTACGGATTGTCTGAAATGAGTATGTACACATTTAAGATATGTAGATAAAAATATAAAAGGAGGCATACTTTTAAGAGTGAAAAGGATGATCAAATTAGAACAAAGGTATCTAATTGTAGTACTCGAATTATCTGAAATCAATAAGCCCTCATTAAAAATATGTATACAAAAATATGAAAGAATACTTATTTTTAAGAGTGAAAAGAAAGACGAAATCAAGTCTAAATTGGAAAATATTTCATTCTCTAAAGGGATTTATAGCCCTTGATCTTACGGTATACTTATAAATAATTTGATGAATTTATACTTGTAAATAATCATAGTAATTCTAATTCATAACGCATTCTTAACTTAAAATATGCATCGATGTCACATTCTTAAAATCTCATAGGATTCGAACTGTCATTTAAAACTCTAGAAATCTAATTTACGGAAGCTCTGATGTAATTCAATCAGTCAATTAAAAAAAAAAAGGTCCTCTCCACTTTTACAAATTTTGCAGAAAAGGAAAAAAAAAACCCGTTTCCTTTAATAATATTTCTCGAAACCTTAAATTGGTAATTTTCTATCATTTAAGGGAATTGCACGTAATGTAAAAGTGCCAGCATAGTTATTTATGGTCAACAGGATGCCAGCGAAAAATCTTTTTCTTATGCGAAGATGACCATTTTCGAAATGAATATGGATTTGTGAAAGATTAAGTCGACTTTACCTTCGAAAAAAGCATGTATGTTTAAGAAAACCCGAATAAAATCAAATATAGCTGCAAAACCTTACTTTATTTACAAATAATGGGCAAGATAAATGATAGAGAAATTTACAGTTATTCAGACATTTTGTCTGTTATAATTGTAGATCACTCATTTACTATTTCATTATATTAGAAGTCTTTTGCAATTGGGTAATATTTACTGGTAGAGCTTTCTGATGGTACTGTATTGGACTATAGTAAGATCATGAGGTTATCAACGCATGCATGGGGCACCCAAGAATCAACTTTAACTACAAAACCATCCAAAAGTAAATTTGTGAAAAAAACTGAGAGGATCCTTTACGAGGCGATTTGATTCAATCAAGTATCAGTAATGATATATTATATAATTATAAATCACCTTACACTCTTATACATTAAAATAATGATAAGTTGTTGCAAAAGTAATCTATGGCTCTTGTCCGCTCTGTATTATTTTAACAAGATTAATTAGCCATCATCATGAAATACTTACTTTTGTATCAATGAATATACGGAAGATCCGTCATCTCAATTCAACCCAGATTAGTGACAAGAAAACCTTGTTAAAGGTAGATCGAATTTTTTGACAGACCAATTGTGCTATTTTAATGCATTACTACACATGATTATGAAAAATAAAATATATGCCTGAGCACTTTGATCGCTTCCATGCGAATAATATAATTTACAGGATTGTAATATGTTTTATCAACCCATATTTAGGCCAATTATCAGTATAAGAAATGCGGCTCCATTTAGGAAAGAAAACAAATATAACCCCACAGAAAAAAACAAGTAATACGTAACCGAACGAAGTACAATTTTTTGAG
>BMAW01039594.1:50482-115972 GCA_019974015.1 Nephila pilipes | reverse complement strand
AATATCTAATATATTTTCAATTTATATTTGTCACTGAAAAAAAGAAATATTTCAAATTAAATTTTCCTCAAAACACAGTTAACGTACGGCAACATCCTGAAAGGTCACTGAAACTAAATCTTGATTCCTAAAGAGCTACATCTTCTACCAACCTCTGGATTACTGTTCAGTAGCTGACAGCCATTAATGATAATAATTAACCTTCATCCATCATGGTCTCATTAACCGCGTCTTGGCGGAAATCACACGCCTCCGCCTCCACTTAGGCAGAAACGGATGGTTCAACACTAAGGCTCTATCCTTCAGAATAACAATCTCGCCAAGCTGTTATTTGTTTCTCAATAAAACAACAATAAAATTCACGTCAAAGCACCTCTTTAGTGAGTCGATGGATTGCTGCTTCAGTGGAAGTTCACGGAAAACTTTGAAGAAGGCTTCCGTCCGATCTATCAAAAGAAGTTCCGGTCGGGTAAGAATGTTCTCTAAGTTGAAGCGCGCGAAATAAATGAGGAAGAAACTTTTGAGGTCAATAGAGAATGATTTGTTCATTCCAGTTTTGATGTGTTTGAGTAACTATTTTAAAAAGTTGTGTGATGGCGGATATTCTACATGATCATTCATTTTACATATTGATGTATACTTAATTTTCTACATTAATGAGGAAGAATATTTAAATGGAAAATATGTTTATTTTGTATTGTGTGAATATTTTTCGAATAATACTATTAGGTTTGTTTAAATTTAATTACTTTTCCATGAAAAAAATTCACAATGTATTAAACATGAAAACAAATTTTGAAATATTATATCCTGAAAAGTTAGAGATCAAAATATTATATGCCAAGATACGGTTGTCGAAATAGTATTTATATAGTTGTTATTATCATAATATTCCATGTTAAGATATGATTTTCATGATATTGTTACTAGATGAATATGTATCCTAGTTACATAACTGAACTCATAAATTTAGCAACTTTGATTTGGTTAAATTAGAAATAATTAAAAAAAAACACTATAGAATAAAACGATAAGCCTAATTTCAAGATATGCTGCTTGAAATCTAAAAGGTTCTACCCACAACGGTTATTGTTTCTAATATTTTAACTTGAGTATTATAAAGATATTAATGTGTATTAATAAGTATTTGAAATGGTTAAAACTGGAAAAGCTTAAATCAAAGCAAAGTCGTTTCAAGAATTTAAACAAGAAAATATATTAATCGTCTTAAAAAATCGAAAAAAAATACTTTCAAAATCAACTTACACATTTAAAACTCCTTAAAATACCAATCGATTAATTTTACAAAAACTTTATGACTTTTTTTATTGATTGAAATGTGATTCCTTAAAAGGAATTGTACGTTTCTCAAGAATTTTATATTCGGTATTTAAGGAGTTAGAATATTTTAATTACTTAGTATCAGATATTAATTATTCTATTAATTTCAAAAACGCATGCATATCTACCATCAGAAAAATCTACACAATTCTTGAAATGTTCAATTTTTCAAGTACATCTACTACAGATTTATTACTTAATTCTGATATCAAACTTGAAAATCATTTTAAAGCAAAATAATTTCTTTCAAATTTTTGCAGTTATTTAAGAGATTCTTTGTTTCTTAGGGTATATTTATTTAATGAAATTATGTTAATTACAAAAATATTTTGGATTAATGTCTTAAAGGTTAAGGAATTTTATTAATATTTTAGGTAATTCGTTAATTCTAAATGACCATCTTTATTTAAAGGTCTAACACATTGTTATTATTTATTTCATTAATTAAATAAACTAACCAATCAAAATCATTTTATTACTGCAATAATAATTAAAAATATTATACTATTTTAATTTTTATTTTAGTATTGAATATGTTTTCCCATTTTTCATTTCCACTGTATCAATTATCTGCTTAAAATAAAATAAAAAATTAAGAAGGATTCGCTAATCACTTTTCTTTTTAAAGTAATGTATGTTTATGTTTATTCTTTATTATTACAAACACTAGTTATAATAAAATTACTATTGTAACTTTACTGTCATATATTACATCCATCCATTTATTCAATTCGTAGTAATTAATTCATTAATTTAGACATTTTTTTACATAGATTTAAAAACTATAAATTAGATTTATTTGATAGTACGTTAAACATAAGAAAATATATTTTGCAGCTTGAACATCGACATAAACAATCAATTTTTGTTATTAATTTAATCAGTTGAAATAGTTTTTGTAACCTTGTACCTAATATTTATTTTAATTTCGACTTGAAGACCAAAGGTTTTATTGCATGTATATTATATAAAAGTAAAGATTTCCTCTTGAGGATATTTGGATTAGATTAATACAAATCAAAAATGGTATTGACACTATTCATGCAGTCATTTAGCAGTTTTGCACTGCAATATAAGTAGAAGTCCAAGTATTGTAACAACAGTCTGTATTTCTACTCTTATTGAACCTTCGACCATGGTGAGTTATGTGCCATTGGTAAATGAATGCCCTCGAAGCTTGAATTAGACAAATAATCTGAAGGCATATAATCATTCCTCATGAATGGTCGGAAAGTTTAAGGTTCCAATGAAAGAATATAATATTGGCTTAAATTTCCATGTATATATATTTGATGGACACTGATTTGTGTATACATTGTTAGGTAGTAAAATAAGATTGAAACTTAAAAGAAATCATTATAGTCCACATGATACAAATCATATCAACAACATTAGTAGTTTTTTTTGTAAATTTGCTAGTAAATTTGTGTTAAAATTATTAATATAATGAGCATTTAGCTACAAAGTTTCGGTGTAAAATAAACTCAGGTGTTCTTTTAGTCTTATAGCTTTTTAAATTCATAGAATAAACAAAGCTTTTTTTAGATTAAAAATAAAGTTTTTTTTTTCGTTATTGAAACATAAATAAGTAGATTAGTACATAAGACTTGTTTTACACTGATTGTTATTTACGGAATAAAATCCTGAGAATTTATGCTTTCATGCAAAAGCAACACTAACTATTGTTGTACTTTTTTTAATTCTACTGTTGGAAAAAAAATCTATTACATATATATAATGCAGAAAAAATAAATGTTTTTTGTAATTACTTTAATGCAAATAATATTCAGTTATTGTCACCTAAATTTTTAACGAATTTCTAACGAAATTTCTAATTTCTTATTTTCGAGAAACGTGACCAAATTTTACTTGTCATTTCTTAGTTCGAAATTTGGTGAGCAATCTTTATTTTATATTTCCAGTAATAACATTGGATAACAATACTACTTTAAATTTCCATAATTTTAAGTTATTCTATGTAATTCTAAATTTAAAAAAAATTTATTGCAAATATATGATTACTTTTTTTAAAAACTTGTATCATTTTTTAAGTTTATTCATTTACAAGAATATAATCATTATTGATTTTTTTAAGGAATTCCAATTGAATTTTTTTCAATATTTTAAAATACTGAACTCTTAATATTTCAAGAAAATGTCCTGAATTTAAATTAAAGGGGAATTCTATTAATTTAAACACTAATATAAAAAAAAGTTTGTTCAATGTTAGAAAATATTTCTAAATTATTGCTTTTCATTGGGACATTTTCAAACGGACTTACCTTCTTTAGGTAAATAAGAGAATCTTAAGAAACGAATACCCTGTGACTTTGGGCTATTCGCGGTTTTCTCTTAACTAACCTTGGGGACAAATTAAGATTGATTGCTATACATAACATTTTCTTCCTAACCTAAATGAAACGTGATTAGTTAAATTAGAGGCAGGTAGAAATAAAGTAAAGCGCTGTAGATAGGAAAGTATATAAGCAAAGCGAGAGTCGCACGATAGAGGTTGAGTGTCACTAGCGTTGAGTATATGTCTCACAGGTTACCACCTGTAAGACATATACTCAAGACGAGATCAAGAGTGGCTACGGGTGAGAGCGATCGTGGTAAAGCCAAGAATCAAGTCAACTTCAACCGAGAAAGTTGTGGTAAGCTAACCTTCATTCGATATTAGTGAGGCGGGCCAATATATCTAGAGCGTTACTTTCGAGAGCCGGTATTCATCTGTCATTATAGAACAAATATGTGGAATAAACATTGTGAGTGAGATTTGTCTAACGTCTTCTTGCATTAGTTACTGACTTTTTAGTGTTAGTATATTGGTTTAGTTATGGCACAAGAGGCGAATAGGAATATTATGTTGTCACAACCCTATTGGTATTTATCTTTCCTGCAAGATTTATTGTCTTTGATAAAGAGGGGTGACACGCGTCAGGGATATCCTAACAATCATTCCCTATTTTTGTCCCTCTTTCTTTTAAAATAACTTTTAATTTTATCATTTTTCAATATCTAAAGCACAGTTAAATCTTGTTTAATGCATTTGGCTTTTGCACCATTGAACTCAACCGTCATCCTCGTTCTTTGTTGAAACATATATTTCCTGAGATCTTATAGCATTGTTTTATAGTAATAACATAGGTAGAAGAGGAAACTGAAAACAATCAAAGATGTGTTTTTACATTTAATGTTAGTGATTATATATTGAAAACTTCAAATGTCAGATTAAATTAAACTACAAAAGACCTTTTATAATGTTTGTATAAAGGAAATGGAAATGGATGTTTCAATCAAGTTACAATTGTATTAGGAATTCTAATTCATCCAAGAATGCTTTTAATTTTCCACGATGTTTAATCAAAAATTAGAAAAAGTGCTTAAATAAATTAATTTTTCAGTCGAAGGATTGAAAGTAGAGCTTTGCAATTAAGGAATTATTGCACAATGAAATAAGTTTAATCCATCCACTAAATCATCGATAGGAAGTCCTCAATACTTGGCCAAAAATAGCGTTCGATTGTGTATTATGAGACCATCGAAAAGATTTTATCGTGCTTTAATTCTCTATTCAGAATAGAGATATATGTTCGCATTTGTGTGGGAGTTGCACTTCTAATTACTTTATTAAATTAAAAGACGAATAAAATATATATGTTTGTCTAAAACGCTTTAGAAAATGAAGAAGCATACCAATATGTGCATTAACATTATTATTTCAAAATAAAAAAAATCTTTGTTTCCAACATAATCTTGTTTCATTTCGTTCTAATTAATCTAAGGCATTCAATTACTACAGGAATCAATATTTTTTTTAAAATAATGTCTCTGAAATTATAAGCTCTCTATTAAAGTGTTCCCTAATTTCAATTTAAATAATTGCTTTGAAATATTTGTCTCAAAAACATATCAAAAATTGTTCTTGTAAGAATTAAAGTGTTGGTAAGTTTCATTTCTTTAAATAATCCGAGCATTAAAAAATTAATGTATAATATTTATTTTTTATATAAGTTTAACTCCTGTTAAGTTACTGTATTAGATTTTCAAATATATTAAAAATATTAGCTAAGATGTTACAACTCTAAATTGTACCAAAAACTGTGTTTTAAAAAATGCCTTACAGATGTTAAATTTAAAATTTAAAAAAAGTATATGAATATTTTTAAATACCTTAGTTCTCACATTTGAAATAGTATCGAAACAAATTGTTCCAAACATTGTAATATTTCAAAAGCATGTAGAGAGATTTCCTTAAGTACAATTCAAAGAAAGAATTATTTCTACATAAATAATTTTGAGAAAATCTCAATTAAAATTTATTATTATCTTTATTATGTATAAACTGTGTCTAACATTAAATATTTATTATTATTTTTATTCATAACAAAGTTAAAGAAGAGATTGTTCAAATAATTCATTAAACTTTTGAATAAAATTGACATTTGTGTCCAAATTGTAGTTTTAATTCAATCGGCTACCTAAGCATCCAGTGACTACTAACAAACTTTTTTCACTTTGTTTTGGCTTCTAATGAAATTTATTGCACAATTACCAATTTATAATTACAGAATTATCATTCATTCTTTTTAACTGCGTTTTCAACAATTTAATATATAATAAACCCAATCTCTCTCACTCTCTCTCTGTGTATATAATATATATATATATATATATATATATATATATATAACACATCGATCAATAACTCCCGAGTCTAAAATTGAAAACAACATTTTTTTTGCAAATTTTTTTTTTTATTCATCAACATAACACCTTTTGTTAATCACCTTTTAGGGTGATACAATCGTTCCAACGCTTTTCCAAATCTTTTTTTTTTTTTTTTTTTTTTTTTTGCAAGAAATCTTTTTTGTTGCGAGTAAATAGCGATAAACAGCTTTCTCAATCATCGACTCGTTGCTGTTTTTGTTCCATCGAAAGCAATCGCGGCACCCACTTGGAAAAAACCTTTTTCACTTCACTTTTTCACTTCACCTTTTTCACTTTCCATTAAAAAACAATGTTTTATCAGAACACGAAACTCGGTTTTTTCTATTTTTTAAACAAACTACAAAACGACTTTACTCCAACCTCGATAACTCAGCTGTTTCTGGTCCGATCGACTTAAAATTTTTACACGTTTCAAGCAAAGGTTAGTACTCTAGAAAGACCTGGTTACTGGTTTACTACGAGCGCCATCTCTGGGTTAGTCTTGGGAGTTATTGATCGATGTGTTATATATATATTCCCGCATTCATCGTTTTTCTACTTTGACTGTTTCATTTCTATGGACATTATACAAATAGTATTTAAATAACATTAACGAAACCCGCATGTATCGTTCTTCAGAAAGTTGAATCATTGAAATTTTTTTTTCATCACTGAAATGAAATTGAAGGTCAAGCGAATCCATATATAGCATACAAACTTGAATTACTTTTATTTTAAAGTAACTCACTTGTTCTTTCTAAAGAGAAAATAAGGATTGGCATAGATATTGTCAAATGTGTGAATTTGTAAAGACCCCTAATTATATATTCATTGTCTTTTGAGTTAATAAGGTCTTTGAAAATCGTAACCATGTATAGACCATCGTAACCATCCTTTCTCATTCCTGGATAATATGTAAATAAGTAGTGAGCACGTGTATAATTTCTCAAGAATATGAGCTTTCAATTTAATGCTTCCTGAGCCTTATTTTATGCACTGAATTTTATGCGTCCTATGAATATTAAGAATGTCAAAACAAATCCAAACATCGGAAGAACGACTTCACATCATAGATGAGATGGAAAGAATCCTTCTGAGAAAAAATTAACATTCTAACAACTTTAAATTCGATAATTTCGAAAAAAGGGAGAAATTAGAGAGCAGGATAATACGTATGGAACATCTGCAAAAAAAGAGGAAAACTAGCAAAATGTCTACTTAAAGTAAGTTCTCTTCGCTTGGTACGAGTAGGCTCATGCTTCAAATATTCCTGGAGTTGGGAATATTCTACAAGAAAAGGCATTTAAAATAATTGCCTCAAATGGTATGGATGCTTTTTCTGTATCAAATGGGTGGATTTCACGTCTTAAGATTCGCCATGGTGATGATGATAATGCAGATGAAGAGCGGTTGCGGATCGTGGAGGATGTGTCTGATCTGAATTTTAGTGATTAACTTTCCGTTGTTCAAGACGTTGTGACATGAGGTATTCTAAGCAGAGAAGAAATGTGTGATAATGCAAAACAAATAAATAAGAGCGAAAAAGGGGAGGATAATGTTCATTCTGATGAGGTTGAGCCTGCTCTAGTGCCCAATCTGTCTGAAACAATTATGACATTTGAAACGGTACGAACTTTTATATACACGCTCGAAGTGACAGAAAAGGACCAGAAAATGTTGTAAATCTTGGAAAAATTTCTTTTTAATTTAAAAATTAAGCTCGAAACCCAGCATAAAAATATCATTTTTTTTAAAATAAATATCACTAACTTTTCTACAATATTTAAATTCTTTTAATGTTTGGTAAATAATAAATTAGTATTTATTAGTAAACTGTAAACATTTGGTGTATTAATGCACAAACATTGTTTTCTTCGTATTTTGACTTAAACCTCCATTCAATTTTTTTCACTCATCACATGAAAAACGTTGGATCGGTGTTCTACTGTATAAATAATTTAACTAAGAAAACAACAAGCATTTTTACGAAAGAAATTCAAAAATAGGAAACAAAAAATATTAATTGTCACAAGTGTTTCTTTTTAATATTTGTATATCAAATACGTTTCTTTCGAATATAGCAAGGTACTGTAAATAAACTTCAACTATTGTAAAATTGAAGAATCATTCTCCCTTTCAAAATAATTTTTCAGTTTATTGCAAGCTTAATATAAAGTACTCTTTACCTTCTTAAAGAAAACTACCTCCGAAAAGTTTTGAATTATAGGACTTAACTTAGTATTTCATTCGTACATACTTATTTCGATTATTTTATATAACTCTTATTCATTGTATACAAAATTATTCTACTCAAATATCCTTATTATATTCATATAGCTCGTGCATATTCTAATTCTATCAATAAAATTCCTAAATTCTTGTTAGAAATATTTTTTCTCGTTAGAAATATATTTATTTCTTCAAAATAAAAGTTCAACTTTCAATATTTCTCATTAAACTGAAATAAGTTTGCAATTAGGACTTAATAATCACTACAAATATTTTCATTAAATTTAATATTGATTTTAGCTTATTATTACATATTTTTCAGCTAAAGAAAGTGCAGAATGTCAATATATTTAAACAAAATATTTTAATAATAATGTTTCTTTTGTTTCAGGTTTGCACCTAAGAATCATCCCTTTCACTTTTTTAAACTATTTTCCTAACATCAATTCTTTTTCTGTTTATGAATTTTTTTAAAATTTATGAGAGTTCTAAGTTCATATTTCTCTGAAAATTAATCAGATACCAAATATAAGCTATCTAATTTTTGAATTCAAAATAATATTCCTCTATAATTGCTTTTATTATGAAGAATACTTTAAGAAGTGTTGTATTTAGTAAAGAGGTATGAAAATAACGCTATTGCTTATATATATATATATATAAAAAAAATTTAACTTCAAAATAACTTTCTTTCAAGCTGGAAAAAAATAGCGTAAATAATAATTTTTATTCAAATCAGTCACAAAATATTACTTTAAGTTCATATCATTTTCAAACTGTAGACATATAGTTGAAAACTGATTGACTATTTAATTTTTAAACATTCATTTATTCGTTTTGCTGCTATCGAAATATTTTTTTACGACAAAAACATGTCTGACTATTTACATATATGCAAGAAGATGCACATTGGTAAATACAGTGAGATTTCGTCTTTTTGCTTCAGGGAGAAAATAGAAATTTCTAGAAACACTTTTTCTTCCTTATTTATAAAAATACACTTTTCCTCACACGTTGTATGAAATGTTTATGGCGTCAACAATTTCGTACCCTATCTTGAATAATAAAACATAGAAACATGGCAGCAGAATATATGAACAAAATGTTGTTCTCTGAAAAGAGAATTCTAACAGTTTGAAGAGAGACTTTCAGTATAAAAGTTTGGTGAAAGAAATCTGGCTTCGAGAATGGCACTGAAGCGAATTGATCTAGATTTATCGTAGAAATTTAATGTTTATTTTTTTGCACAGATATTACATCAAAAATCAAATTTATATTAATGAACCTAAAGCTTTGATGTAATTTTAATTTTCAGAACGATTATTTAATAATCGTTCAAAAAATATTTTTAAATAGTTTGCCTTATGTCAGTATTAATCAAAAGCCTAAAAATCATTTGGTATTTCTTATTACTTATTGTTATCTAAATTAAATATATATATATATATATATATATATATATATATATATATATATATATATATATATATATATATATATATATATGTATATATATATATATATATATATATATATATATATATATATATATATATATATATATATATATATATAAAACATGAAGTTATAATCTCAGGTGAGCAAACAAATTAAAATTATTTCTGTAATTAGTCTAATTATTTTTTTCATTTGAAAGTTTTATATATAAAAAAAACATAACAAATTACAAACCCTATGTAAAAGAACTAGGAAACTATGATTCTGTTACTTTTTACAGTTAATTTGTTATTTATCTTAAACTCATGATATTCACATTTCAAATTAAATAAATCTATGTTTAAAGATACAAAGCTAAATAAAACAGATTGGAATGCAATTTCTTGCATCATTGTAAATAATTATTGATTTTTTTGTACCTTATTTAAAATTCAATATTAAATAGAAAAAATGTACTTAAAAGTTAAAAAATAATTACAATGCCATTTATGGAAATTGTGATGGGACCTCAGAAAGAGCTTCTTTATTGTACTCTGACTAGAAGTGACATTATAATTTTCCATCTCTATTATAATATAACATCAAAATGAATTCTATAGACAAATCGGATTATAGAATATAAAAAGCTAATTCCCTGAGATTTTTATTAAGAAATGGGAAAAGAATCCAAACAAAATAATCATACGCCTCAGGAATTTGATGCAATCAAATAAGTTATATTTGGAGAATGAGGCAAAAGATTAAGCGTTAACGATACCAGGATATTACATTGTTTTAAACTAATTTGAACTCGATATAATTTTTTTTCTGTATTGTATATTTTATAATCTTATAAGTAAAAGAGAAAACGGTTTTATTAGCTCCGTAATCCCTTAAAATCTTATTCTTAAAAAATTCATAAGCCAATTAACAAAGGAAAGCCTTATCATTTAGAATGTGGATGAATTTTTTCAAACGCCTTGAAATGAAAATTAAAGTTGCTATTTCTAACTTCCTTTCTTGCTTTTTAATTCTAAATATTTTTCCTTGGTTTTTCGGTCAAGCACCTTAAAGGCAAATGAGTATGATCTACTTTCTGTTTATTTTTTAATTTGATAACATGGAACGCAAATATTTGATTAAGAAAGGGTTTCCTTTTTTCCAAAATGTTGTACTAAAAATTATTTGATTTAAAGACATATATTTATTTCTATTATCCTATTTCTTTTTAAGTAGTAAGGTATTTATGAGTCTAACAACTGCTTAGCTGTGTAATAAGTATTGCTCATGTTAATTATATTAATTAAGGATTACTAGGTATACAAAAGCATATAATAAACAATTACACCTATCTTCATACCTCATCAATATTCCCTTTGATATTAAAATTTCTTAATATTATATTTGTAACTCTTTCTTTCATTTGCATTCTTCTATAAGTAATTTATATAAAAAATTATGCTCAGATTTTACTAAGCATTGGTTCTTATCTCTAGTTCTTAAAGGTTGTTTAATGAATTAAATTGTTTCTCATTTTGTAATAATCTAATAATTATGAGATTATTTGTATGAGAGAATACGTCGCTCTTATAATTCGCACTGAATATTTGTGATCAATGCAATGTTTTCCTTTCTGTTTCAACATGAATTCTTTGTTAAGTATTTCTCTGGAGAAAAAAACAGTTTTGCTGTGCTTTTTGCTGACCCATCCAAGGTCTTTAAAAATAAAAAATGTATAAATGTACGATATGGTGCAAAAAGTACTTGTATTTGAAGACAGGAGGCATCGTTAAGATGAATTATTGTTACCGTTGAGGGTTGCTCTCAGTTAAATAGAGACGAAAGAAATATGACATCTAATTATAAGTTAGTTTTGATTTGGTAGACATTTGCTGTCAAATTAAAATTTTATTGCTGCCACTTTGAGTTGTCACTGTCGATGATAAACGGATTTATCATTATCCAACAGAAATCAAGAAAAAATCAAAACATTTGGGTTGCTTTTGGTAAATCTGCTCCAAACAAGGCGAAGACAGTCTTATCGACAGGGAAAAATTATGACGAAGATATTTTGAGGTGCGAAAGGTGTCATGATCATGAATACTACTCACTGAGATTTAAAAAGCTGTCTTGTGAGTCATGATGCCAACTAAATACAAAGCATTTTCATACTACGATCACAATGTCTTTGAATTTCTAAGGATTTATTTAACATTTTTCGTATAACGGTTTTCAAGACAAAATGGTTTAAAATCGTTGTTTTAATTATTTTGACTTGCACAACATCTAAAATGCTTTCACTGTCATATAAATAGTAAAATTAAAATCTTATGGATATAGCGGGAAATTAAAGTGAAAAAAAATGAATCTGTTGTTTCCATGTATAATTTGTGTCTTAGCTACAATGGAACAAAAGGATGACAAAAAAGTTTTAAACATGATACTAGATTATCTTTCAACAGCTTATTGCCTGTATTTATTGTTTTTTTTTAACAATCATTACAAGTTAACTAAAGTTCAGAAATCTTATCTATTAATTTCTCTACATTCTTCTTTAATACTGTTATACTATTATCTAAGTAATAAGAAATATTATTTGCAATGCTTATTTCAACAGACACATTTCTAACTGTTATGTAATATCATAGCAATTTTGCATTTTAAGCAAAGAACTTAATTAATATATACTTTCATGTGGGTTAACTGTTTATAATTTTATGATAAATATGTTAAAATTAAAATAGCTGACAAAACAAAGATTAGTAATAAATTTATTGAAATTGAAGAAAAGTATTGAAAATTACAAAAAACGAGAGAAAAGTTCTTCTTTAGACAGTATTTAACGATAAAAAAAAGTTGAAATTTCTTTTTTTTCAACAAAGAAAAACGTTTTCGTTTACAAAAAATGTAGTAGAATAATCTTCATTATTTAATATCTGTTTTTTGCACAGTTGTGACTGTAAAAACATTAAAAGAATATTGTATTATGTGTATATACTAAACATTCTTCAGAAAGTTATATATAATGCAAAGGAGGCCATGAAACTGTACAAATTTAAGAAAAATGTAAAGAATTTTAAATGCTTAAAGAAATAAGTTGAAGTTATCTTAAGACTTTCAAAACCTGACTATTTTTATAGATGATTATAAATTTTATTAGTTGTAAAGTGATACCTGCGTTTCACTTCATAACAATTTTGCAAATCAATTTCCCTAAATATATATATAAACAGAATAATTTAAATATTTTAAAAAATGGAATTATACAGAATCAAAATGTATAGGCAATATAAAGAATAATGTTGAAAGTTAATGTTAAAATAAATTCTCACAGTGTCATCTATATTGCAAAAGTTGAAATTGATATTTTGTTTAGGAAACTTTCGAACGTTTATTTTCCAAAATTATTACAGAATTTTAGAAATAATTTTACATGTAATGCTACTCTCTTCAGATCAAAATAATTTAAAATACAATTAGTAGTTAGTCTTGTCTTTATACTACTTTTCAAAGGAAATAAACCACATCAAAATATGTGAAGTCAAAAAAAAATTAGATATCAAGATTTTGTACATTTGGAGGAGATGAATTGAATGTAATGGTACAGTATCAAGGAGAGAATCATATTATACTCTAGTATGAATTGTATTTTGATAACACCATAGAAGAAAATATTAACCTCTATAATTTAAAACACAATTGTAAAATATGTTTCTGTGGAACTCTGCTTCTTAACTTATCCCTGTCACCTAATGAGGCTTTCAGTTCATTTTTATTACTCAAAAACGCCATTCAGAGTCATTTCAAATATAGTATCTGCACTAGTGGTAAAAAGTACTTCTTTGAAACTGTGCCAAAAAACTAATGAAAAAAAATTATAATTTATTCTAAAACTTCAAAAGGCTGAGCAAACAAATATCAATTTCATGAATTAAATTGCAACTTCATTATTAGATACTTCTTAAATTCAATTTCGAAGTGAGATGTAAAAAAAGAACTATTTCTGAAAAGTGATCTTAATTGCTCTTTTGTAAATCTGTTTCTGATAGAATTCTTCCTACGGTTTCTGGTAAGAAACACTTGTTTACATATATAAAAATGAAGCAAACCTAGCACTGATTGTCTTGGTATGAGATGTTAAATTTTGGAAACTTTCTTTCTTCATCGATTTGTGGAGTTATAATTTTTGAACATTTAGAAACAACTAAATAATTTAATTATTAAATCATATATCTTTTAATTCTAGCTGTAAGTTTGATATTTGCTTCATAATTTATGTTGAGAAGCCCAATTCTGTTTGAAGGGCATTAAAAATTTGAAATCAGTATTCAAATGCAAAATACAATTTCCTCGAGTCATCTTGATAAATATTAAGCTTGTCTTCATTTACTGAGGATATTGAATTTAACCAGGGGAAGTCAATCAAACTGTTCACAACTAGCTGCCCAGCAAGCGGATCAAGTTTTTGTTTAAATCTGTGAGAAGGGAATGATATTGTCGTTAGCTAAATGTTTTTCTTGCATCTTAAAAATAAAGTTGTTTATATGACAAAGATGATATGAAAATTGCAAGAATTGAAAATCATACTGCATCATGCAACATTCCACAGAACGCTATTTCTCATAGAAAAATATCACAATGTCGCTCACTCCAAAAACAAATTACGCAATATGTCTTGGACTAAGTCACCTTATTTTTATGTAACCCTGCACATTAGAGTATTCATAGTGCATGGACTGAAGAAAATCTAGGAAGTTCGTGGGGTTAAATAATATTATTACAGAATTTTTCTTTCCTCTTCGGGAGTGTGTGGAGATTGAAAATCGAGTCTAATTCGGAGGATAACAACAAATGATCCTTTATTCATAAATCTTCATTACAACATACAAGTAGCACAATTTAGACAAAAACAGATACACAGCACTTGCACAATTTAATGACACAATTACACACATTAAATACAATCACAGTTATTGCAGCAACGTTCAGCTTACCAGCTTATTACTCATCACAGCGGGCAGCCTCTGCAGTAATATTCAGCACTTCTAGTGAAGGTTCAGATGATTCCCAGCAGATACACTTTTCTTCTTTACAAATTCACCTAGCACACTCCACTTCAAGTGCCGATAGCGTTCAATCGATCCCCCAATCTATCTTGTCAACAGAATCTCCAAAGACAGACTCTCCGTAACAGTTCAAGCCGAATCTCCACAGACTCATTCGGGCACAATTTCCCGATCGGTCTACAAAGCAGACTTCACAGACAACTGATTCCGTTCACAGACTGACTTCTCCGACAATGGCTCTTGGTGTATTTTTACATTTCCAGCCATGCGTGACGTCACATAGGAAAATTCATGAAAAGGAGCGCAACTTTCTTCCCATTCGATTTTTTCGCTTAGGCTTCAGAGCCTTCGATTATTTTTCATTTGTCCCTAACGTCTCCAAGTTTCTCGGCAAGTCACCAAATGGTTGTTGATTCCGTCGCCAAGGTGAAGAGGTCATTGCTCAAAATCTATTTTCTTAACTAGTGGCATCTCTGTAAACCCCTCTTTTCCTTCATAAGAGATGCATTGCAGGGAAGCATCAACTTATATCAGTAACGATATTTATAAGTCACACAATTATGTGAAGCACAGAATTTATATGCAATGCAGATTTTTCGAGGACGTCTTGATGTATAATTAAATGAAAAAAAACGACACACTTCAGATATTTTTCCAGGCATATTTGGTATTCAATCGGTCGTGATACATTTGTTATAGGTGTCCAGCTTCAAACTAGCCAAAAACAATCTACCTGGAGGCTAATTAGTACTTAAATTCCTAGATCGGAAAGCTACAGAAATGGAGATGAGCACCAATTCTTTGATTCGGTCAAACTAACTTTAAATTGTTATAGATACTTTCAAAGTTGAAAGTTCTTCCAGAAATTCACGAAAAATATCGCGTCCAGTTAGAGTTTCCTTGAACGACCGCATCCATGCCAGTTCTTTGGTGATTTCAAGGGTATTTCTAATCTACATTTCTTATAAAGGATACTAGTTGAGTGGTTTCATTTATATGAGAGCATTAACCTATACCTATGAAGCTGAATTTAAACTGGCCAACCTTTGATTCTAACTGTAACGTCAGATTTTTATTGATGGCTTTATTTTTCTAGAAGTCACTTTCTTTCGAGATAAACTTAAAATTTCAATTTTTTTAATTAATTTTTCCAATTTCTTTTGCACGTAAGAAATCTCAAACTCGGAACAAGTATTAACTACTTATTACTGAGAGCTTTATTATCCATTCCAATATTGTATGCCACATCGTGACTTGTAATTGTATATGCTTACCGTATAATGTTTACTTTCGTAAAACAATTTCTTAACCTGATAACTCTTTACAAAGATTTTTTTAATTGCTTTCATAATCAGAATTTGCTTTGTTGTTTGAATTCTTATGCTTCGGATGTGAGATTCGATTTTGATTTCGAAAATGTTATGTTCTTTAAAGACTACTACATCTACAGTGCAAATGCGACACACTGCTTTATTTTATGCAACTGGAAAAAAACCAGGTGCATTCATCTCTAAAGGCATAATACTTGATTCATCTTTATGTTTTTAGCATACGCTTTAGGGTTGAAATACTTTACAAATATAGGCATTAAAGTAACACAATACTTTTTAATAATTCAGAAAAAGGAACAGTAGCCTAAAAACTTCTTGTAAGTAACTTACAAGAATTGTTTTACATAATTTGATTCTTCATGTCATAAACTGAAAACACACAAAATTTCTGATATTTTCTTCAATTATTGCAGAAAATATTAAATTCTGAAACTGCAATGGGACATTTCAGAATTTTAAAGGATCATATACAAGTGTATAAATTTTATATATCAATATAACTTTGATTAGCTGTTTTAAGACATGGGTAAAATATTATGAATCCAATATATGAAGTTTTCCAATATGATGAATTCAATATATGAAGTTTTCCAATATATGATCCCCTAAGAAATTTTCCCAAACATTTCTGGAAATAATTATCAGTTTCGAATGAAATTTTAATTAAAGGCTGTTCATGCCATTTTATATATAATTCCGTAAGAAATTTGATTCAATGATCAAAAAATTATTTAGAGAAGTAATAGCTTCTAAACCTATGTTAACTTTAATAAGGTTAGTTGAGTAAATCAATTTTAATCCATTAAAGCTTTAATTTAATACATTTTCAGCCATGAACAACGATACCAAATTTATCCTGATGTAAAAGATTTCCAAAAATGTTTAAGATTGAACTTTCTTTTTAAGTCTGTACTTTAAAATGTCTATGTCTCAAACATTGTTAACAGAGAAACAAATTTCAGTTTAATATAAGTGTTGAAAACCTTTTTTCTCTTGAACTAGTTATTAAACGAATAAGGTTCTTCTTTAATGAATTTTTTAAACACATTTGTTAATACTTCTGGTATTAGAAAGGAATAATTTTTTTAGAAATTACATCACTTATAACTTTGTGACTAATGGTACTCTAGCTGCAATTTATTTACAGAGTTTTCAAATAAAGTCTTTCTAAATCTAATCATAATGTGTATATTTAAAGCACTTATTTGATGACATATTTTAGAGAGGTTTGTTAATATTTGCTCAGGCTCTTTTAATAATGATTATCGGTGAAGTATTATTTAATTGTATTAAAAGTATTAGAAATTCCAGACAATTGAAAAATTCTGAAGTGCCTTGAAATAATTTCAAAGTATTACAAGTAAAATGAAAGCAGTAAAATGAAACTAATGTTTCTTTTACGTGACTTTTAAAAATCAAATTTTCTTTCAAATACTGCAAACTATTTTAAGCAAATATAGGATTTAAATAATAATAATATTAAAATCCGGTTTCATTGAATAATTCATTCTTGTGTTACAAAATCAGTTTTCAAATGATACTTGATTTTCAAGATAAGTGTATATAGAGCGTAAAATATGTATATATGGAAAAGGTACAATAAATTGGATTTTAATTTAAACTAAAAAAAATCTGTTAAATGTGTTTTTCCTTTACAAGCTTTTAAATACGATACCGATTATTTAGTAATTAAAATTCGAATGGAATGGATACTTTACATTTTTTACAAAATGTTTATATAATGTCAAATAATTTTTTATAGTTTCATTATTTTAATTTTCTGCAGATATTTGTTTGTATATTGAATCTCTTTACCACATTATTATTATTGAAGTAAATTCAACGTTTCATAAGTAAATTCGAATCTCGAAAAAGGAACGACTGTTAGTATTGTGGTATCCTAATAATTATCGAAATCACACACACACACACACACAAATAAAAAGAATCATGACTTATTTTTTGACGAGATTGGTTGCTGAATTTCAAAACTATAAATCTGTAATATTCGAATGAAATTTTCTTACTTTGATAAACTTATAATGCTTACAATTTATTATGTTTCCTACCAAATCTACCAGCTGTACCGAGTCTGCGAGAAATATAGTTAGTTTTTTTTTATTTTATCAAATTTTTTAAATTAGTTCAAAGATTTACTTTACACGACCCATAAAACTGTAACGGATTTACAGCATAACAAAACTCAGCATGTAATTGTAAAGAAAAATAACTTTTCTTGCCAATTATTCTTAAGAAATAATTTATTGATATTTATATTCATACAATTAGATAATTTAAAATTATCTGATTTCTTTTCCTACTTTCAACTAATTTGACGTATGTATAAAATGTGATTTGCAAAATTTAAAATATTAGTACTTAACAATAAATGAGCTATTTGTAATACAGAATTCTCTATTGTTATCTTTTTATATAATAAGGCTAACTCTAAAGAATTTTTACAACTTAAGTTCGATTACTTTTGTGTGTTTCGAATTCAGTTTAAGTTATCTTTTATTCTATTAAACGTTATCAATAACAACAATATAGTAATGCAATTAATTTAATTTCGATGCAAAGCTTTTAAATCGTCAAGATTCTTTGATGTTAGTTAAATTGTTACATTAAAATTTACACAAATATTTTTGTTTCTGAGATGCATAATAAAGGATTATTTGTAAATGAATTACTTGTGAGTATCGTGAAATTTTAATTATTCTAAGAAGTAAATGAGATACCTGGATAAAATTTAATCTGCAAATGAATTAGTCCCTATATGCATAATTTAGTAAAATAAACCTATTAATGTTGATATTTGTTTTGTTTCAGGAAGCAGAAGATAGAAGTAAACCACTCAATGGGAGTATATTCCTTCATTTGGAGGAGTTAGAATCTCCTATTTGGATTAAATTATTTATTTTAGAAGATTACATGACCCAGTAAATCCAACATTAAGTTATGGCTGTTTATGTAAATGATAGCACGTCTTACGACACTGTTGTGAAGTGGAAAAAATTCTAAGTTAGCTACATGTTTCTCACAGAAGATCCAAGAAGTAGAAGGCCATCACTCACGGACGATACTGTCATAATAAAGTGAAGGACTTTATTCTATTAATCAGAAGAACAACCATTCAAATAATCATGAATGAGGATGATCTTAGTTGCTGCAGTGTAGGAAAAATTACCCTCGAAGATATGCTCCTGTGAAGGGTATCAGCACGCTGATATCCACGATTACTGACTCCTTTTCAGAATGAAATACAGATTGACCTTACTAGGGAGATGTTAAATTTTTCTGAGCAAGACGAAAAGAATTTCTTATTCATCGCCTATAAATAATTAATAAATTTTGTATTTATCAATATGAACCAGAGACCAAAAGGATGAGCTTTCACTGGAAGCACAGCAACTCCCTTTCCTTCAAGAAGGCTAGATGTAGAAGTCTGCAAGGACTGTCATGCCTTCTGTTTTTCCGGATTTTCTAAAAGTTATCTTAACCATTTACCTGAGGAAGGATTAAACCGTCACTGACGGCTATTGCAGCATACTAGTGAGAAAATTGCTAGATGCTCTGATCAAGAAACGGTTTACTGCTGTTCCCATAGGCGTCCTTCTTCTCACCAACATAGCATCTGCACAATCATCTCGAGATGCGGATGAGAAATTAAAGGGATGTAGCTCTGACAGTTTGTCGACATCCGCCCTGTTCTCTCGATTTCGTCCCAAGTAACTTTGTCGAAAAAACAAATTAAACTTATATTAAACATTCCCGCATATCGATTCTAAGTAACACAACTCTATAAATTCTTATACATGAATAATCAAAAGGTTACTTATCTGATAAGAAGAGTGGCATTACGAGAAACCTGAAGGGATGAAATAGTCGTTTTCAGAGGATTCCAGAAAACGTATTAATCGAGAGTATTTCACAAAAACGTACTAATTCACTATGATTAGTTTCTCTCTCTTTATTTTCTTATTAAAATAACACGAAATGACATACATAATGTAACACTAGAAAGAAGCTATTTATAAGTTTTAAAATCGATGTTATGTTTTTCGATCTCATATACGGTCTGAAAACAAAAATAAATTGTTATTCACGCGTGCCACGAGTATAAGTGAAATGAATCTCCAATCAGAGACGGGCTCGAGACGCAACAAACTGTTTCTTATATCCAAAATTCAAAATACTATTCCAGTGTCAAGAATTGACAGCATAAATGTCACTCAAGAAGTGGAACATTGATTTTCGATGAAATCCAGTGAATGGTTCATTGATAGTCTTCAAAAGGTCAAGAAATGAAGAGAGAAATGTGAAACTTGGTGGTTACAATATGAAAAAGTCTTAAGGTTAAGAAATAAAAATTGTTTCTATCTAGATTAATTTAAGAAAAAAATTAAATTTTACAATAACCCCGCATATTACAAAAGCACCATAAATTCATACTCCTTGTTATAATATTACATCTCTCCGTCCTTTCAAAGTGAACTCAGCATCCATACAACATATAAATATTCAATAAGAATTTCCTTAATATGTGACAAGACTTCCTCCCAATCTATATCTGCATTCTACTTATTTCACTTTTAGTACATATCTATTGATAATTTCTTAATTATTCAAAAGATTTTTCATAAATATCACATTTACCTTTAATAAACCTCATAAAATACATATTTTCATTCATTTACTCTTACAAATATTTTATTTTAGCATTATTCAATATATCGCATTAAATGCTGTCAATAAAAGAAACTGAGTAAGGAAATTATCTTCCTTATAATTTGATGTTCATGTTAATCTCTCTAATTATGAAAAGTAATGACGCAATAAAAATCATCCAAAGATTTTTAATCACTTTTCTTTCAAGGTTTGAATAATTGATATCTAAAATAAATAAATAATGTGGAGTGGTTAATTAATGGCGACCTCAACCAAATATTATAACGAGGAATTTCTTTTATCTTAGATATTCTAAAAATCCGACTTCAAATCACTGGATCCATTTCCAGTATTCTTCTAGTGACAAGATTTCAGTCAGGAACTCATGCTTAGTGTATCACCTGTCAGTTTCTCGAACCAATATAGTGTTTCTTTTAATCTCTCTAATTCCTCTATTTCCTGTCTCCTGTTCTCTACACTTTCAATTACATCAATGGTAATTGATATATATAAAAGCAATTTCATGAGGCAAGGTTCTTACTAGTATATTAAACGTCATATAAAGTAGCCTCAGAGGTTAATTAACGGGAAACATATGTGACTGCTTTACAACTAATAGAAAATAATTTTATATTTCATATTGAGTATAAAATAAATAACTTTAAGCATTAGAATCTCTTAATGTGCTTAAAAAAAGTTTCATTACTAATGATGACACTATGTAGAGCTCATATTTTATGCATACATTGTTCTTTTTCTATTAAATATTCACTTATAAGAGTTACAAAATTTGTTAAAGGTTTATTTATAAATGCATGCATTTTAAGAATGGATGTTAATTTCTTTGCTAAGTGATTAATTTAGTAAATAAATTAGTTAATTTATAAGATTTTTTTTGCATGTAAAATAATAAACATGCAAAGAAATAAAATTCTCAGGAAAAATCAAAATCAAAAAAGGAACAAAAAATTCATTCATCTCTTAAATTTTGCATTACCATTAATTACACCTTAAAATTACTAAAAACATTTTTTTTTCAATATAATATATCAAGCATTTAGAATGCCTTCTAATATAACAAATATGATTTTTCTTTAAAACATTTTTTTATAATTTTTTTTCCTATTCCTGTTCAAATGTCCCCTCATTTTTATAGCATGTCTTATATTTTATGGATATTTATCAATAGATTCATATAAAAACACGTAGAAATTTAATAACACATTTTGAATTTAATAAATATGTGGAATATAAACGAAAACTTTTAACCATGAAAATATAAACTCCAATTTTCTGTCTCATTCCTTTCAAATATAGAAATTAGATTTCGAATATAATTTTATTTGAATCTTTTTCCATGCAACACCAATTATTTTCTTTCCCTTGTAAAAGTTTATATGACAAAAAAATGTTAATATAGTTGATTTTTAAAACGTTTTTCTTCTTTTGCTATTTCAAGTACCCTCTGATTGTCGTTTATTTAAAACATTCGCCTTAAAAATATAATTATAAGTTTTAGATATGTTGCAAATTTATATCAGGCTTTTGAAAGATTTTCAGAACCTTAAAAGTACATGAAAAATAATTTTAAAATTACTAAACCTTGTATGGAATTAAATTTTGAATCAAAAGTATTGTTCAATATAATTTATTAAAATTATCCATAAGTTCAAAATGTACTCGCGAAATATTTAAATACACCTTACTTAAATTCTTTCATTTTCATTACATGATATCTCGTCAATGTATAAAAAACATTAAGGGTATTGAAACAATTTTTCGTTTGTTTCGAATTTATTATGAACTCAGTTAAACTGAGGAACATTCCATTAGTAAAACAAACGTCTTATTTAAGATCTTTCATTAAAATTTCGCAACTAGTTATGATTTCATTAAACAATGAATGTAATTTCAGTAATGTAATATCCCCTAAAGCAAAATTTTACTAAATGACCTAATTGCTTCAATTCCTTAAACATCTCCCTTATTAGAAAAATTTAGTAATTAGAGACGGTTTTAATCCGGAAAGTATATTTTCACTAGAAATACACTCAAAAGAGATTCTCTTTCCCTTTACTGCAATTTTATGGAAGGAATTCCTTTCGAAGAATATCTAACACATTGTTTAGAAATTCTTTATCTTTTGAAAGACTGTAAAGAATGCATTCCGGCTAAACAACATTGTTCAGTAATATGGGTAGAGCCAAAATTAGAAGTTTATGCGAGTACATATTATTTAAAATTTTTCTAACGGGTATGTATACCTTTCAAATTAATATGTAAAATTAGCTTCTTTTAGTTATTTAATCAACTTAAAGACTATATTAGTAATTAGAATGGAATATATTAATATTTCGTATTTTCTTTCGGAAAAGAGTATGTAAAGCATTTTAAACTTACAATAGATCTCTATTACTTAAGAGAGAACTACAAGGAGTGTAATCAATTTAAATGAAGTTTCGAGTTGGTTGAAAAACGTTTTTCTTTAGTCTTAAATATTAGCGGCTAAGAAAAGACTGTTCATCTGTTTCTCCCTTTGGTCATAAATTCTGATAGACTTACATTTTATGAGTAAAATAAAATAGATATTATTAAGTGAAGTAAATGTTTTATTTGTTATGCAAATCAACATTGTAAGCTAATTAATAGAAAATGCAACTAAATATTGTTAATTTAAATGGAGATCTTAAATATTACAAAAATTATAACATTTTTACATAATTTTAAATGTAACATAAATTTATTTTCCTTTGCTTTAGTGTTTAATAGTTCCTTTTTAAATTATTTTCGTAAGTTGTTATCTTTCTCTGTACTGTTATTTTATAGGAAGAATTCTTTTTCAATAATATCTAGAAAATTGTATCGGATTCTGTCTCTTATGTGTAATCGTTCTATGAATGTATCCCTGTTATATAACATTTCCCCATGTAAAAATAGAGCAAAAGTAAAAAGGTCATACCTGAATTAGGTAATATTTTTCAAATAAGCTTGCTTTTTTTTTCCAGGAATGTAAAAGTTTGGTTTTATTACTAAAACGGAAAAAAGGATATATTAGTAATTATATTCATAAGAGACAGTACAGTGTTTAAAACGTTTTATAACTACAACAAATCTGCTCTACCACGTAGGTATTAAGAAAAGAATGTAACTTATGATACTTATAGTTAAAAACGGGTTTTTTTTTTCAACAACCTTAGATTTTAGCAACTACGAAAATAGTTATCATCAGTTTCTCTTTTTGTTCCTAAATCATGATAGAATTTCATTTTTTGAGGAAAAAAAATAAAATAGTAGCAATACCATACGAAACCGGACAAAACAATTTAATTTTTTTCTAATAAGATTGAATTTTATTTATAAAATAGATAGATTCTATAAATGTTTTTAAAAAAGTAAATTAAATGTTATGAACATCAAATAGGAATTCAAAAATAAATTAAGAACTTCAATAATATATATATATATATGTGTGTGTGTGTGTGTGTGTGTGTGTGTGTGCGTGCGTGTAGGGTTTCTTATCTAATTATCAATTTATTTACTGTATTTTCAAAGATATTTTAAACCAGTACCTCAATTGCTCGATGGCACCGCGAATCATTATCATGTGATAGCTCATGGAGAGCCCTCTATTCCTGAACAAAACCGAAACGCGTTTAGTTCTCGCCCTTCTCTTATCCTCCTGATAGCCAGAAATGAAATCTAACTCCATATCACCAAGGTCAACACTCCAAATAACCTATCTATATAAATTTCGAGGTATTGTAACGCCATATAGTAACATTAAAAGAATCAAATAAAACGTTCTCACCAAGTATATCTCTATTGATACATTGGGCAGTAGAAGACACTCACGGAGAGTATCTAATGTGATACGCTGGGCACAGGAGAGGAAACGCGAGCGTATCAAATGTCATACGCTGGGAGTGAACGGCTTAAGCATATACCATATTGATTTCTTAGGACCGTTACCATCAACAAATAAAAGTTATCAACACATTTTCATCTTTATAGATGCTTTTATAAAATTCTCTTGGTTGTCCAATGATTCAATAGCGGGAGCTACAGCGCATTTGAACTGCGCACTCAGCAGGTTGTATAAGAAGCGATTTTAAAACGGATGGAGAAATTTTCTGCTTCATTGCGATTGGATATCTTTCAACGACTGAAAAAATGCCTCACTGTAGGATTCCATCTCATTACAAGCAACTGACAGAGTTCAAAAGAGGTCGTATCATTGGAATAAAAGTGGCAGATCTGTAAAATCGGAGAATCGCTCGTCTTATGGACCGAAATGATCCGACGATTAGAAGATGCTGGCAAGAATGGGTGGAACAAATGCAGATTTCAGCGTCATGATGGTAGTGGTTGACCTAGGGCCACAGCAGATCGGGAGGACAAAGTGATTGTCAGATCAGCAGTCACTGCACCTGATTCATCGTTATCAACCATCAGATAAGCGACCCGCACACGTGTCCACCATGACCATTCACAGACGGCTGATAGAGCGAAATCTATGCTCGTACCCACCATTAAGCCACCTGCCAATTACGCCACAACTCTGTCGAACCAAATTACAGTGATGCTTGCCTCGATCAGGTGGGAATGATGCTGACTGGGGACATATAGTATTTAACGACAAATCCCGCATCCAGCTGTGTGCTGACGATCTCCGAAGACGTGTCTGCAGACGGCCAGGGCAGCTTGCCGATCCTGCTTTCACTATTGCACACTACACAAGTCCTCAACTAGGAGCTATGGTCTGGGGTGCCATTTCCATTGATAGCCTGCCCCCTTTAAACGTCATTAGAAGCACACTTACAGGACAGCAGTACGTCATCGACATTCTGAGACCTGTTTAGCTTCCGTTGCTTTTGCAATACCCTGACCTTATTTTTCTACAAGATAATGCCAGACCACATACGGTAAGTACTACTTTAAATTGTCTTATAGCTTGTCAAACACTTCCTTAGCCAGACAGATCTCTCTCAAAACGAGCATGTCTGAGATATCATTTGAAGGCGATTGCAGCAACCAGGGAATGTTGATGACCTAGCCCGACAATTGGTGCAAATTTTGCAAGAAATACCGCAAAAGACCATTAGGGAGCTTTATCACTCAATGCCACGTCGAGTGGCAGCTTACATCTAGGCTAGAGGTGGGTGAACACCTTATTGAACTCGTAACTATGTAACTCTGAAATAAATCATTCAATTTATATATATATATATATATATATAATGATATCTCCCTCCATTAATTTATCTGTATCTCTAACTCAATAATGCTTGAACCTGACCAAATAATTCATCTATGTGATAAAGTAATGATATATGTTGTGTGTACATGTCTTCAAATTGAGTATTCTGTAGTAATAAATAGTTAATAGTTTGTTACAGTACAATACATTCCTTTAAAACTTACAGAAAATAGATACTTGATATTTGTCAATCAAAAAAAAAATAATCGTAATATTTGTTTAATAAAATATTATCTTCAAAAAAAATAATTTTTCTTTTGAAAGGATAATATTTTTTATAAAGTTCAGAATAAGAATTTTTTCACGTGAATGCAACAAAACATTATACATAACATAGTTTGAATAAATAAAGATTGGTAGGGGCATTAAACTAATAGGAAACAGTCAACATTTCATTTTCAAATATAATACCCATTATTCAAATGAACATTTTTTTTTGTAAAAAGACAAAGAATATTAAGAGTTAAATAGCTGCTTTTAAACACGAATAAGTTTAAATTCAAATAGCTGGGAGCTCAGTTTTTAGTTAAAATGTATTTAGTATCACCTGCTTATGATATGAAATCGGTATGAAAGTTTAATTTTATAATAACTTTTTGTAATTTTTATTGCCTTTTAAGATAAAAAAAAAAGAAACACCTATATTACTAGAAATATTTCTCGTTAAATTATATATTTAAAAAAATGTTTCGGTTCAAAATCATAAATGTATTGGAACTTACAGCAAAAATCAAGAAAAAAAATTGTATTAAAATATGATGTAATGTTTAAATTATATTTTTTAATTTTATACTGGAGGAACTTGAAAGTCATTATATACTTTATCCTTTGTTCAGAATTTAACTACGAGTACCTTAATAAAAATGTTTCGTTTTACATATAATTACCTTCTAAAGTAAGGATTTAATAAATATTTAATGAAGTTTCTTTTAAAGTTCTTATTTAACAATCATAAATGTATGTACATATTCTAATATTTGAATTATGAGACGCTGTCTTCAAGTTTCATTTAAAATAATATAGGATTAAAAAAATAACTGTAAAATTCCTAATTTAATGTATATTCTAATCTCCTCAGAAATAAAAAAAAATATGCATTGCAACTTATGTACTAATGTTTCATTATCAAAGCGAAAATTTCTTCAAAAAAATTCTGAGCAATTTTTTAACTTGATTCTTGCTTAAATTCTGTTAAGCTTCTAGTTTTCAAATTGGTTTCTGGAAAGTGTTTTGTTTTAAATTAATTAGAATGTAAGGAGAATCATTATAAAAAGAGATTCCTAATATTTGTATCAAAGTATGTTTACTTATCTAGTGTAAAAATAAATTCAAACAGTATAGTTTAGATTATTATTTTTTCATTAAAGAATATAAACAGCAACTTAATTCATTCATAAAATATTTCTATAAATAATATGTTATTAAGAACCCTACATCTTTGAAAGAAACTTACAAGAATCAAAAAGAGAGTATAAATCATCTCTAAAAATAAATCACTCGACATGAGCAACAAAAAACATATACATCTAAAAACATATTTATGTGCCTCTGGTTGAAATATAAAATATATCTTCAGGCTTGGGGTAATAAGAATTATTTTTAAAAAAAATTCTAACTCTTTCGTAAAATACCATTTAAGAAATGAATACCATGCTTACATTTAATAATCAAAGCTCAAACAACTTTTTCCTTTTCTGTGCAAATAAATCTGCACTTTATAACGAATTTCTTTACCTCATTGTAGTTGGAAAAATTGATAAAACATTTTTCATGTATTTCTTAAAGAGAATACCTTCTAAGTGAAAAAAAAATTATCAGAAGAGAAAATAGTTTGCTTATTGGAAAGAATTCACCTCACAAATTCAAAACAAGTTATTCAAACTACATAGTATGGCCTTATTAAAAAACATTTATAAGACTATAAAACCTAGTAGAGAAAAATTTTAAACTGCCTCATCCAATACGTTACATTAATGAATTAATGCAAAGTAAAATTTCCACATTATGATGTTTAATTATTTTATACGTATTAAAATATCAGAAATATCCATAACTCATTGTGATATACAGCGCGAATACTTTTCTAGTAAACATTTCCCCCTGCAATTTGACTCATTTGTATATAAACTATGCCACCTTGGGCAATTGAACAACATAAATTCTTATTCAAGAAAAGAAACTGAGATTAAAATATTGTACTTTTAGATGAGATATATTTTACTTAAGAAGACAAAATCAAGTAGAAAAATAGATAGATTTGTTTGGATTAATATTATTAACGTCACACAAAAAGAAATACCAGGGCTATTGGCAATTTTGAACATTTGTCAAGTAACAAGGGTGATACCTGAGCTGGCACCCTATCTTCTAATTTCCACACCATGTGGCAGGAGGATTTTTGTCCCCGACAAATTGAACGTGCATTAGCCTCGGTTAAACGACTAGGCTTTAGAGACCTTAAGACACAAACATTCAACTCGGCGAAAAACCCCTGCCTCGAGTCCATTACCATGACCTATAGGCTATCACCATCAAGTCATCTTTTATTCACTTTATTGAGTGATGATGCTGACATATATTCATGATGTTAGGGCTTGAATTTTGTTGAAAGGAAAAGTGCATGATATAACTTAATATTCATAAGGATAAATTTTCCTTTTTAATTAATTATAAGATCGCTAAGAGTTACTCTCTTGGATTTCTTTTAAAATGCCTTTTTCACAATTTACAAGAAAAACATCTTTGGAATTCCTAAATAGAAACTCATTACAAGCACATAAAATTCACTACAATCGCAATTTTAAGCATAGTTGTACTCTAAAAGTTATTTAATACCAGAATTTTACATAAAGTGTCTGTAACGCTTATTAAAACTTGTATCAAAAGCAATTATTTAATAACATATTTTAGAGAAGTATGCACGATAAAGAGTTGTCTGCTTTGAAGAGGACTGTGCTTGAAGCACTTTTTTAACTTGATTCAAGAAAGATGGAACACATACACATTTTTAAGTCTTTTAAATGAATTTAAAACTATGAAGTAGCATAATGAAATTATAATATCCTTTGCGTCAGAGTAACATTTTTAAGTCTCAAAAATCCTATTAAGTTTTAAAGCCAATTTATGAATAAAATAATGCTCATTTTAAAATATATAACTAGTTCATTCTTTGAATTCCTTGAAGAATTTTCTAGGACATTGAATTTTAAGAACATTTTATAATTTTATTACTAGACTTTGGAGAAAGGATAATTTTGGTTTTAAAATAATAACTTTAAAATGTACTACTAGTATACATTTTTGTTCTCCTTTAGGAGACCCTAAGTTTTATGTTACTTGAGTAATAATACTCACTATTAAACAGTTCATATTATTAAATTTTCATGTTTTTTGCAGAGATTTTTTTCATACCTACACCATTCTATGCTATATAACTCTTAATGAAGAAATTTAAACAGTGTTAACTACAATGTAAAGATTGATGTGTAATTCCAACCAATTATTTATTTTATAGGTCACCGTTTATAATCAAAATAGTTACTAAGTTAAAATCTAAGCGCAACAAAAATTTTAATTAAATGAAAGGTAAAATTAAATATTATACTTTTAGTTTATTTTAATTACTTCAATTGCTTCAATGCTCTATCTTTATCTATAACCCTCAACCAAACTGTAATCTAGAGTGGAATACAAAATTGATCTCTTGCCCATTTTCTTGGGGTCGAGTGAGTTGGATCATAAAAACTCGTGGTTTGAGAGGGTATATTAGCATCCACTCACTCTAATGACTTATAAATATGTGTTGCTTTAATTATTATCAGACGATTTAGAACTATATTGATTTATTTACAAGATATTATATTTACAAGTGCAATTGTATTGCTAGCACTAATGGCGGACAGAAAAAGAATACAGAATAATTATTTTTGTAGTAAACGTAACACAAAATACAAGTTGAATAGTATCTGTCGTTGCTCTGATCAAGCGATTAAATATCACCACAGAAATTCCTCCTTTAAGTGAGATACTCTGTCAAGATGTATCTCACTGATAACGAAATGGCAATTTAACTTCACGTCCCCTTCTTGTGAATCTGGTTGAGGGAGAAATGGGCAACGGTGCAAACCTGATCTTTTTTTTAACTGGTGATGTAGGCTTGTCAACTGGATTGTTCTTATGATATATTGCATAATCAGTTTCAAAAGAGTTGTCAGAAAAACATGGTTTGAGCCTGTCTATAGAAATGTTAACATTTTTATTTTTTACGAGAAGTGTGAAAATTTTATCAGATCGTTTAATAACTTGATATGGTCCATGATATGGCTGTTACAGACTCAGACGAATAATGTCAGTGCGCACTAAGACATGTGAACAATTTTGAAGGTCTTTGAAAACGAAGGTTTCTGCTTGCAGTTATATGAAAATGGAATAGGTTTCACTTGTTTCATAGTTGCTTTAAGTTTTTGCACAAACTCTGATTGTGGTTGGAATTTAGTATCTTCATAAAAATCGCATGGTAAACGAATGTTTTCAACATAAAGAAGTTCCGCTGAAGTAGATTGAAAATCAGCGCGCCAAGTTGTTCTTAATCCGAGCAATATGATTGGAAGAGATCTTGTCCAACTTTCATTTTCATGACACATTATACTCGCTTTTAGAGTTCGATGCCATCTTTCTATGCATCCATTTGCCTGTGGATGGTATGATGTAGTTCTATTTCGTTTAAATCCTATTAATTTTGAAAGTTTTTGAAAGAGTTGTGCTTCGAAATTTGGTACATTGATCAGTGGTAATGACTAAAGGTGTTCCAAAACGTGAGATCAAACCTTTAAGCAAGTTGTCTGCTACTGTTTCTGCTCGAATATCAGGTAATGGAATTGCTTCAGGCCATCGACTGTATCGATCTATGATAGTCAAGCAATAACGAAATCCTTCAGATGATGGTAAGGGACCAATAATATCTAAATTGATTTCTGTGAAGCGTTTGCTGACGTTGTGATATTGTTGAAAAGGACTCTGCACATGTCGTGTAACTTTGGACTTTTGGCATTTTAGACAGCATCTAGTCCAAGTTCTTGCATCCTTATTTATTGACGGCCATACAAACTTCGATTTTAGTAATTTGGTTGTAGCCTTGATTCCAAGATGGGCGAGGCTATGAACACTGTTGAAAACAATTTTCCTGAATGATTCTGGTATATAAGGCCTCTTTTTCTTTGTAGAACTGTCGTAAAATATGTCACAGCTGGAACCAAAGACAGGAACTTTCTCTAATTTTAGCGAAGAATTCTGAGTAGAAAGAATTTTTTTTAACTCCTTGTCAGTTTCCTGCGCTTTAGCTATAGCCTCATAATCAAGCGCCGACTGAATATGAAGCTCGTCTATTCTTGACAGAGTATCGGCAATGATGTTGTTTTTTCCAGATATGTGCTGAATGTCAACAGTGAATTACCCAACATACTCCAGATGCCTTTGCTGTCGAGGAGTTGCTTTTTCTAATTTCTGCTGGAATGCGTAAGTTAGTGGTTTATGGTCAGTAAAAATTGTGAAGTTTCTACCTTCCAAAAAATGTTTAAAATATTTTACAGAAGAATATGCAGCCAACAGCTCACGGTCGTATGTGCTGTAGCGTTTCTTGGTGTCAATTTTCTTGAAAAGAAACTAAGGTGTTTCCAGATGCCATCTTCTAGCTGTTGTAGTACAGCACCTATACCATTATCAGATACATCAACCATTAAGGAAATGTGAGCATCTTCAGAAGGATGAACTAGTACAGTCCCATGGTATAGCTGTTGCTTACAATTTTGAAATGGTACCAGCAAAATTCGTATCGAGCCGAATTAGATCTGGATCTTCTTCGTCTGTCATTTCCTCTCGATTTGCTGCATGACCTAGTATTTCGAGAAAGTTCATCAATTTTTTTGTTAATGCAGCAATGTCAGCTTGCAATACATCTAATTTATTGCGATCGGATGATGACCCCGAATTTGGCAATGAGCCAAATTTCGTTACTTGGCATATTTCTGACGAACTGTAAACAGCAATAATTTTATCGGCCATCTCGGCAATCTTATTTAAAGTATCATTACTCATTGTTAAAATGGCTTTTGTTTGTTGTGGAAGCCTTTGTAGCCACAAAGATTTGATAACTTCATCAGAAATAGAATTTCCTGCCAAGCTTTTCATTTGGCGTAAAAGATCGGAAGGGAGTTTGCCGCCAAGTTCGAGATCGGTCAAGAGCTTTTTTAATCTCGACTCTTCGGTATCAGTTAATCTGCTTAATAAAGCTTTTTTCAAGGTATCATATTTTTCATTTTCAGGAGGATTTGACAAAATATCAACAACAAAATCTAAAACATTTTCGTCTAATGCTGCAACGGCAATATTATATTTTGTTTCATCTTAAGAAATACCGCTATTAGCGAATTGCGCTTCAAGCTGCAAGAACCATAATTTTGGCTTATTTCTCCAAAAAATTGGTGATTTAACCGCTACTCGATTGATTTCCGTGTTTGGATTATCGAGAGTTAATGCAGTAGGATCACTTTTGTTTTCATTCATCTTAAATAAAGAATAATAATAGCAAAATTTTAATGCATAAACATACCTTAATTTCTGCTGATTCGAATAGAATGCTTCAAAATCACGTCCGGGTCACCAAATATTGATTGCTATATAAATATGTGTTGCTTTAATTATTATCAGACGATTTAGAACTATATTGATTTATTTACAAGATATTATATTTACAAGTGCAATTGTATTGCTAGCACTATTGGCGGACAGAAAAAGAATACAGAATAATTATTTTTGTAGTAAACGTAACACAAAACACAAGTTGAGTAGTATCTGTCCTTGCTCTGTTCAAGCTATTAAATATCACCACAAACTCTTCTAAATAGTTCTTCAGCTATCGATATAAGTTCATATACGTCAATTACAACAACTCGCTGTTAACCGATAGTATCTAAATATTAACTTTCAACTTCTTCCACATTCAATTAGGCTTCGCTTGAATATAAGTTTCTTCCATTTTTTTCAATATATTTCTTTAGATCATCTGATTTGCGTGGACCATGTTTCATTCAGCTTTCAAAGTTTAAATTTATGCGATTCAAATTACAAAGAGTACCTAAGGTTAGATAGAGAAAATCGCGGATAGCCGAATGTTGCAATCTAATGTTAATGATCTAGCTTGAAATTACGTTAAACATTTCGAATAGTATAAAAACCTAAATCAATGAATAAGTTAAATTACAACACAAGATTTAACTCTAGAACTATAAGTAATGGTGATATCTGAATGTTTAATTGTATTATTTTGTTATCATCAATCTTGGAACTCTTAACTGCCTAACCATCAAACGAATTACTAAGATAAAATACAAGTTTATATGAAGTACGTAACGTATATGTGTGTGCAATAGAAAGAATATTCTACAAGGATAATTAAACAATGTAAAGAGATATTCCACTTGGGCTAAACTGCATTAGAAAAACATTTTGAAGATCACAAAAATTCTTGCCGCATCTCCTATTACATGAAACAATTTTAACAAAAGTAAATTACATTATAAAAACTAAATAGTCCTTTCTTGACGTCCTTTAATCTCTACTTGTAGAGGAATTACTGAAGGAAATCAAATGCTATTCTTGCCTTCTCCATTAATATTTATACTCAATATGGAATATCTGTATTTGTCAATAATAAAGGCTATTTCAGTAGCAGGGTTTGTCTTATTTCCTGCAGAGGAAATCTCATTGTTACAATTCAGCAAAAAATGCAACTTAATCATCATTACATATAAGTTAGATGAATTTTTCTTTACTAGCACAAAAATTCCAAAAATGTTTTAGTTAAAAACTGAGCTTTGAAATCTCAAATTGTAAGGTTTTCAAGCAATGATATTAACACATTCACAAGGATCTTTTTGAAAATAATATATATTAATAACATGCATACAGATGATTTTACTACATCTTCTGTATATTTATGAATATACATATATCAATATTTTTAAATATAAGCGAGATCTGGTGAAAGAAACTGAGATGTAAATGCAATTTAAGCAACTCTAATTGTTAGAGTTAGTCACGCATCCAGAATTCACCGACAGAGGGCCAGACAATATATAATATAAGTATAGAAATAAATGTATTAAAGTACTAATATGTGGAGAAAATACATAATTTTATACACAATATGTGTGTTATGACATCAAGACAGTTATTGGTCTACATAACGTCAATAGTAAAACAATTGTTACATTTTAACAATGGTTTCAATTCAAATGAAAATTACAATTTAACTATGGTTTACAATTTTAACAATGGTTATGAAAAGAACAAGTTTTAAACAAAATTAGAGCTTTCCGCTTGAAAAGATCAGGCAATGTGAAGATGACGATTTACTAAAAGTTGTTTGTCTCTCTCTCTCTCTTTCCATACATTCTATTTTAACACCTAACTAAACCTAACAAACAACTCCCATATGCTCTTTAAAAGCTGTTTTCCTTTAATGTTCCCATGTTTTAAATATGATTAAACGATGCATATTTGAAAAAGGATTGAATTATTTTGGACAAAAAGGATTAGAAAAGCCAATTAATTTCTTTTTAAAACAGAAAGATGACGCAGGTTCTTTATACACATTGCACACATTCATATATATATATATACATGGGGATACTGAATTATAATCTGATTGGTGTTTTCGGGGTATAAATGAAAGATGGAAACGTGGAAACGTTAGTTTTTCAGAAAGAACCGTTTGAGGTTTTCCACTGACAAATACAATTGGGAATCTTACAATATGAAAGTTTTTAAATAAGGTTCTAGATACTTGCGCTCGCAAGAGCTCTCCTATAACTCACCAGTTCTCGGCGGGTCCCGCCAATTTTTCCAATAAAGGCTATCTAAATCCTTATGGCTTCGCAAGTTGTCTCTATTTCCTAGACTTTCCAAGTCTGCTCCTTGTGGCTTCCCTGACACATCTTTCCACGATTCTTTTCCAGCAACGTCTCCCACTGTTCTTCAATAGCACTGTCTCCACAGGTATGGTGCCATCTTGTAAGTGTGCTTTGTAAGTGAGTGCCATCTTGTAAGTGTGCTTTGTAAGTGAGTGCCATATTGTAAGTGACTTGCTCATAACAACAGCATCCTTACCTAATGTCAAACAGAAGTATATAAAGAAAATACAACCCATACAACACTATCTTATGCGTTTTGAATATCGGTATGTTTTTGGTGATTTAGAAAGGAATACTCTCTTGTATTTCTAGATATATGAGTGGATCGAGCATTACATATTTCTTCTAATAAGGTGTGGTTCTTCAGCATTAGTTTGGTTATGAATTGGATCTTCTTTTCTACAATTGCAGAAATTCCTGGGATGGTTGGAAGTATATATATTTCCGACCAATCAATGAAATTTAGTGGTATGGTGGTTGCTGAAATTGGATACTTTGCTGACTCATTTATTTTGGTTATTTCTTCTTCTGTGGACAAGAGATAGGCATTTCAAATTTCTTCTAACTTTTCAGAAATCACCAAACCCTTTGCCGAAATTGTAACTGAAGATTTGAATACTAGATGCTAGCACATCCTGACTAAGAACTAATAGTAGAATATTCTTCCAACGCAAACTTGCCTTAGAGTCTAATTAAGACACATTTTCATAATCATGAATGGTAATATAAACTGCTAAGACGCGTGCATCAAATTGTTTCACCATCTATCTAGAGACTGTCCAGGACGTCAACGAAAATGTTCCAAATACTTCTCAATGCGACAGGGAAAGTATATCATTTGAAATCATAGTAAATTGCATGAACAACTTTCTCTGAATATCATTCAAAATCTCTTTAAGCTGCAAGTAGACTTTCCAACTAAGAAAGCTTTTGGCGGTCCCCTCACAAGGATTATTATGGTTCTAGTCTACTAACTCTTTTGATTTCGAAAACGCTATGTAAGTCATGGAAAATATCTATTGCCTTCATCAAATATTCACTATTTTATCTATTTGCATGTTATAAAGTGTATCTGAAAAGTTGTAAATAATGAAGATTTCTGAGGAAACACATTTTTGTTGATATTTTTGAAAATATTTTAGCATATTCTTAAAGATCAGAAATCCCGCAAGCGAGTCATTGAAAGAGAGTTAAACACACTTTTATTATTTTTTGCACTTTTGGATATACTTCTTTGCACTGAAATATATAAACCGATAATAAAGACTTGAAAAAACGGTTATAGAAATTCTCTAAGATTAATATTATGTTTATGGAATCAAAATGGCTGGTAGACGGGAGTCTTAATTCATTGAATGTAAAAAAAATATTTCACTTAGAGGGAACTTGAGGGTTATCCTCTAAAAAGCTAAACAAATCGGCTCGTAAGGTTCTACTTTGCGTCTCAATAGTCTGAGGCACTATTTGCGGGTCCACGGATAAATAATTGACATCTTCCTTAGCAAAACTTAGCTTAATAGCCTTCCGTTAAAAACTCCTTATTGCGATTAGAAGCATCATTAATTTTTCTAATTATAATCTAAAATGTATTAAACCTAAAAGCCTTCGAAAGTATTTAGTATTTTAAATGATATTTTTTTAAAAAAATATTATATATATTTCGTAATACATCAAATTGAAATTCCTTAAATTACGTCGTATTAGACAGTGGATAAGCTCTTTTAGCCTAAAGGAGTAAAATATATAATTTTACTCTCTTAAAGCTTATATGAAGAACATTTTCTTTGCAGCAACTGAGGTAATCTAGTGGTCATGGTCGCGAGATTACCCATCGTGAGTTCCAGATCTGGTTTAACTTCGGATTTATTGTATATCAGAGCTTGTGTTCATTAAATATATTGTGGTTCAGGTTGACAAGATGCAAAGATTTAAAGAATGTGGTATTATCTCAGGAATCATCTTCGTCAAATAACAGATCATCGAAATTGCAAAATCCATTGCCAACAGCACAATAGCTGTTAGTAATGGCAGGTTTGATAATATAGAAAGATATTTTCGTTTATATTTTGATCTTATTTATCTTAATTAATGTTTTAAAAAAATTATATAAAACTTGATGAACATGCTATATATAACACATCGGTCAATAACTCCCAAGACTAACCCAGAAATGGCGCTCGTAGTAAACCAGTAACCAGGTCTTTCTAGAGTACTAACCTTTGCTTGAAACGTGTCAAATTTTTAAGTCGATCGGACCAGGAAAAAGGTTTTTTGAAGTGAAGTGAAAAAGGTTTTTTCCAACTGGGTGCCGCGATTGCTTTCGATGGAACAAAAACAGCAACGAGTCGATGATTCAAAACGCTATTTACTTGCAACAAAAAAAGATTTCTTGCGAAAAAAAAAAAAAAAAGATTTGGAAAAGCGTTGGAACGATTGTATCACCCTAAAAGGTGATTAACAAAAGGTGTTATGTTGATGAATAAAAAAAACGTTTGCAAAAAAAATGTTGTTTTCAATTTTAGACTCGGGAGTTATTGATCGATGTGTTATATATATATACATGAATAATAATGTTAGAAATATTTCTATAAAATTATAATATATTTCTGTGTTTATATTATTCTGTAATTATTATAAAGATTTTTCACAATCGCATAATGTTAAGTATCAAATTATTATAATACAGTGGATATAAGAGAATTTTATATCCAATTGTTAAATGCAATCAACAGAATCAATCAGTGTCTTTAAGGCTGTCTTTCCTTAAAATTAAAGAACAGTACCAGAAATTGGAACACACTTTTTCCGATAAAAAAAGCATTGGAACATTAATTTTATATTTGATTTTGCTATTCTTTAGAGAACAGAGCATTAATAATTTTTTACTCATTTCTATCAAAATAAATCTCTTTTTTTCTGTTATAAACTGTGTTGCATGCTTCGTCTTTTATATTGTAACGACAAAGGACTTTTAAACCTACATATTCACGTGAGAGGGGCGTATTCTTGGAATTTTTCCTAAATTCTAAGAATACTGAATAGTACATGGACGAATAAACAAACCTATATAAGAATCACAAACCTATATAAAAATTGGAACAAATTTCTATTTGTTCAATCAGGTTATTTGACATTGCAAGAATATAAAATTAAATGTGTACTTTTATCGCTAATTTTTAAATGCATTTTTCCAAAAAAATTATTTTTAAAATATTGAAAAAAAATTTAAAACAAAAGGTGTACAGAAAATGTTTCGTTATCTAAGTAGCTTAATACATTCAAATTCCTAATAATTTCTGTCTAATGTAAGAATATTATAACGACAATAATTTGCTTGAATTTATTTTGCAATAAATTTTAATATTGTTTATTCATTTTAATGTTACAGAATACTTAGTGGTTATTTTTCAGTGCTTTTCATATTTTAAGAAAACTAAATTACAATTATAATGCTTTTTTATTATTTTCTGAGTATTTGATCTATAGTAAGATTTTTACATTAATTTTAAATATTCACATATACATGTTGTCATTATTTTAATTTCATTTTCTAAATTAAGTGTGAGATCATAACCTAATTCTCAAATGATGTGTTTCCCAATATCTTACATAATCAAATTTCGAGTCTCGCTGTAATTTTTTGAATAGGACATTGTGTCTATGCAAATATGTATGTCTATGTATATTTTAAAAGGCTTTCTCATTCAATAAACTAGTTCTTTTTTCAAATTTATACTATTTGTTTTTCTTGTACCTTTTCAAATCTAATGCAAAAACTGGAACTTAATAAGATGTTTTTATTTAATTGATGTCTTTTCCAAAATGTGCACAAATAAAATTAGCAGATGTAGTCAATAGCTTAGTAAGTCAAAATTTCTTTTCTTCATTCCTAAGCCCTATTGTTACTAGTATCTATACTTTAAAGATAATAAATCTTAACTTTTGTCATACGTATATATCATTTTTCATAATTGAAAAATGTCAGAACTATCGGAAGCAGAAAAAAGATTCTGTGTGTGATATCTTTCTTTTAGAGAAATTTATTTTCATAAAAATATTTTCTTCAAGTGTATGTCAAAAAATATGGGACTTAGACGCCAAAGCTTAAAAATAACATTCCTACACATTTATATAATTAGTTTTTGTAAACGTATAATGAATTTTAAAATTATAGAGAGAAGTGTTATCCAAATTACTCACATTTTATGAAGAACAAAAATAAAAAAAAATGTCAAAAAAATATTAAAATGTACATTTTTACATATTACCATACCATTTCAGAGTGATTTTAAAGGCGTATAAATTTTTAAATGTTGATTGAGTTATCAAAATTGTGTTTGAAATGAAATAATTTTGCATTTTTCTAAAATCTTCTCTTACTTAATAAGACTACATATTTTTTTCAAACAATAAACTTAATGGCAATTATTTGCTATTAAGGCAATTCTTTAGTTGTTGTTTTTTTTAAACTTGAGTCCATAAAAAGCAAAAGTTTGAATTGTATTCGTTTTTGATTGCGGATTTAAAAATAAGATTCAGAAAATAAGTATATGAGCATTTATCATAATGTTTTTATAGCTTTTTCAATATTATTTTGATTATTTAAATTTGATTAACTTCTTAGCGAGAATTTTCAAAATTAATTTAAATTTAAGTAAAAAAATTAAACATTTAATCACAATTGAGTACTTTTTTGTACACATTTGAGTACTTTAGTCACAATTGAGTCACTTTTTCTTTTTAACACGTGTAGCTTTAAGATACCTGTCTAACGTCGTTATATATGATATATACAATTTCTCTTTTCACATTCATTCGTTTCCCAAATAAAAATGTAACAACTAAAAGAAACTAGTATTTCTAAATGTTCTTAGCTAAATTAACTTAAAAAGGCTTGAAATATTTGATTTTCCCTTTAAACTCTTGTAAAATATTTTTCAAGCCTTTAATTTAATATTGTTTGTAATTTCTACATGTATTTTTTATACGTTCAACATAACATACTACATAATTATTAGGCAAATAATTTCAACACTAAGTAACTCAGCAACGAATTTCAAATAAAAGAAGGTGGCTAATATTGTATCATTTTTCATTAACAAAAGGCATCTATACGAAAAGGTTTGTTTTCGAATCAATACTTACATCATAATGACAATGAAACCTCAATTACGTGCTTGAAGTATCTGGGAAAACTATATTTATATCTTTTTTTTCAGATTGCTCGAATATTTTTTGTTCTATTTCAATTTTTCTTTCCTTGAAAATATGGTTAGAAAGTTTTATGGATATATTCTTCCTTGCAATCGGAAAAAATAACTTTGATGGAGTTCAATCTTGGAAAAATGTATTGCTAAACATAATGAATACTTCTCCAAGTTTAAATCAACTATCTATCAAAATAACTATCAGATGTTATACGTAAATCTGAAAATGAATGATTATTCTCCCATGTTCTTGTCATCCCTTGACTTCCCGTGTCATTCTTGTCATTCCAAATTTAGATCCTTGTCATCTGAATTCCGTTGTGCAGTTACGTTGATAAACTAATTAACTCAAATGAATTCCATTTCCTAATGTCACACACCTTTACTATGGAATTGCAATGTTTCAGATGGTTAAGTGATATCATTGTGATACTTGAACATTAATGCCACTGTCGGAAATCAAACATTCATTTCCAGTTATATCAAATATACATCTCTGCTTATATAAATTATTCAGAATAGGCCTTCACTTGATACGTAAGGTTTGCAAGTGAGTGATAGATTATAATTTAATTAGACTGTATTCTCCGATCTCTATAACAATGGGAAATAGGAATTAATTACACAAGAGTACACCATTACTTAAATACCTAAAAAGTTTCAAGCAATATACGAGTACACCACACACACACTTATATATATATATATATATATATATATATATATATATATATGCATATACTTTTTGCTTAAGTTATTTAATCAAATTAATTTCTAGGTTAATTTCAATCAATCAATTTACAGGTATGGTTTAATTTAAATCAATCAATCAGCTTTTACTTAGGCGGGGAATTCTTTCATGGAGTAGAATTAGTAAAATCATACGTATGAAATTTGTGTAGTGTTTTACATATTTTTTAAAATTTTAATAGTAAGGTTTACTTTATTTATTTACTTTTAATTTGTTTAAATTTTTAATATGATTAGATTGTTAATTTTTTCTCCATTTGCTTTTGTAATCTATATAAACTTTCAACTTTGTTTTTAGTGACGTCTAACTGGTAAATTTTTTATATTACATTTTATTTTAAAATGCTTATTTTTTATAAATATTTGGCTTGATTAATATTTATATCTTGATTTAGATTTTTACTTGGTTTTACAGTATATTTTAAATGCTGAGTTATTTAATTTGGTTATATACTTCTAAACTGGGGGGTGATTTCTATGTTTATCTCCTTTTTTTATTTAGTTGATTTTTTGAATTTGTTGGTTTTTGGTTTGTTATCATATTTGTTATAATGTAATTTACTTATAAGGGAGGATTTAATCAATAATTTCCAGTAAAAACACACATTACTCCATTCCAAGGTATAAAAAAACATTAATAACATAATTTAAATTTTTCTAAAATTTTTACTTTCTTTTAATATGGTTTCTGTTATAAATATTTTGGTTTTTCTTATATATATTTTTATTTGTATTTCTTTGGTTTTAAATTTTAGATAAGAAAAAATTAATGGATAATTTTTTTTATCTTTTTTTGCACAAATATTATTTTGATTTTTTTAATGATTTCTTTAAATATTTAGTTTTTTTTTTATCTATTAATAGTATTTTCTGTTCGATATTCTTATATTTTACATGTTGTGATTTATACAATTTGTTTACATATATATATATATATATGTGTGTGTGTGTATTTTGTTATTAAAAAATTCTCTTTTAAATTACAGATGTACAATTTTCAAATTCATAGTCTTTCTTCATAATATTTTCTCCAATTTAAATTTAAATCAAAGAAATGAAGCTATTTTCTGTATACTTGAGATCAGAAATTTGTTGTCGTATCCAAAAAAAATCAACTCTATTAACCCTTGGTTAAAAGAGCAATTTTATCTGTCCTCACGACTTTGCTGGCATACAACTTTTCATCCGAGGAATCGTACAAGAATTGTCAGTTCTTAAAATTGTTTAGACATTTTAAAATGCGTTTTGGCAGTCACTCAGTATATGAAAAATTTCTCCAACTAATAATAATAATTTGTTATTATCTGCAATGGAAGCAATTATTAAACAGAATATTTTACTTTTATAATAATTTCCCCTACAAGAAATAAAAAGCTTATTATTTCTGCGGTCATGAAAAATAAATCTATCTCATATCTCTTTTTAAGCAAATTTGTTGCAAATTTGTAGCAAACATAATAATTTTAAAGGACAACTGGCTAATGTAAAGCATCTTAATGTTTTGAAAACATTCGATGAATTTTAATATTTATTACCGCTTCTTTTAATTTCATTGGTACAAAATTTATTGAAAATAATACATATACTGTTTATTTTTAGATATGATTCATTTCATCCTTTGAATCACGCTTACGCCTCTATGATACAAAGATGCTATTCTTACAAATTTAAATACCTTTTTATATAGAAAATAATACAACCTTAAACATTATAATTATACTGTAACATTACCGACATTTAAATTTAGGTTACTTATAAGAAATTTATTCCAGCACCCTAGATTTAGTTATTTTAAATTCTTTTGCAAATTCAAATTGACTACTTATAAATGTTGTCAAAGACAGTGGTATAATTCAACTAATTGAAATATTAAAATGATAAATCGTCAACATTTCTCAATACGCTAAGCGGTATTATGCAAACTTCTATCGAAATAATTGTCACTGAGAGGCTAATAAAAGATTACTGATGGAGAAATTATTGCTAAATGACCAAGATCGGGAATGTATCTCCATATCATTAAACTTCTCCCTTATTTTAGGTTGAACTGAACATTAATGCGAAAGATAAATATTCGATTCGAATTTCAATTTTATGTCACAATGTTTTGTTTCAATCGATGTCTACATTTTATTTAATTCACTATATATGGCATATTTCAGTCGGAAGGTTTTTAATTATTCGAATAATTCATTTGATGTCCTATTGTTCTTGTTTAGAACCTCTTTTTTCTCTGTATACTTATTTTTAAGAAAGTCTTGAATACCAAAGAATGAAATAGAAGGCAATAGTTAATAAACATTTATGTAATTACATAGAAAAACTTAGACTTACACAAGTAAAAAAAGCATTAGAGAATGGTTCAAAGAATAAACTTAATGAATCAATGCTTAGCAATAATATAATGATCAGTAATTACGATTTAATTAATAACAAAAATTAATTAAATTTTATTTGCATTAGATACGAATCATACAGAAATCTTACACACATAGTTTTTAGTTCAATTTTGGTACTTTAATTTTTATTAATGATTTAATATAAATAATTCAAATTCAATAATCTGAATGATACAAAAATGTCAAACAAAACCTATTTGAACGATTACTTGCATGAATTCCAATTATCTGTCTCGCTACACTTTTGAAAACTAATAATTAAATATTTGGCATTAATCATCATTTTTTGTTAATTAATTTCAACTATTTTCATTAACATCTGACTACTGTGACCGTGGTAGTCTAGTGCTCATGGTCACGGACTCGTGCACAGCGTCTTTCGTCGAGTCGCGGGTTCGAGCCTTGATGCCATTAAAGACCCGCCGTGCAGTCAGGGCTGATGCACGTTAAATCTATCGAGACCCAAAGTTCTCCCGTTGGCATGTTGTGGAAGTTAGGAGAGGAGGGTACTGATTCAGGTGTCGTCCTCGTTACTTAACCGAGGTTTAAATTACGAGGCCCGTTCCCAATAGACTTCGTGTTGCTTCTAATGCGTCTTTAATAAAACCATACCTAACATCTGATCACTGACAGTTTTATTTTTATCAAAGCAATTTTTCAACAGATTTTGTAAAACATATTTTTACTTCTCATAATAATACAAAAAATATTTATTCAAAAATGATTTTTATTTCGAAATTATCACATTCATATCTCAATTTTCAATCTCATTATAATACATCAAAAAAAAAATCCCCAAAATGTGTGTTTTTATTTATCTAATATTCGAATATTTTCCAGGATAAGTCCTACAGCTTGTAAGAAAGATTTTACGTGAACATCTCAAGGGCAAAAAATACTTTGACTGCATAAATCAAAGTGGATTCTAAATGTAAACAAATACGACCTGAAACATTCCACGAATTCAAGATCAAGCACATTTACTATCAAGTCGAAAAAGAGAGACCTTTGTTGTCAAATGCATTGATGAGAGAAGGATTAGCATCCTGAATATTGGAATAATAATGACAAGAAATGAATAGAACAGAAATCCATCTTTTGTATAAATAAGTGATGCATGAGATATTTTTATTTAGAATCAAAACGAAACGTACTTCAGAAGAAGAAATGAAAAACGAACATTTGGATTTTAAAAAAAATAAGTTATTTGTTGACTGCAATGACAAAAGAGTATTTTTATTGTTGTATGTTTTCATTATGATTGATAAAAATGTTCTGAATCAAAATTGATCTTTGGAATCAGCAGTATTTTGGATGTTATTACAACACAGTCATCCATAATCATTGTTAGAATTAAGTATTATAGAAGAAATCTTTTGTTCCAAAAATATTCAGATTATGAAAACAAGGAATAAATTGAAAGTAATCACCAAAGAACTGCAATGATAGTATGAACTACTAAAATTTGATTATATTAAAAAACAATTTTCTTACTGTAAGATTCAATATATTTTTTCTCATATTTATGAAGAAATGTACGAAGAATGGGAAATTTAAGTAAGCGCTATTTAAGCCAATCAAAGATAAGTTAAGATTTTTTTTTTTACCATTTCCTGGCACTAAATATGCCATATCCATGAATACTATATTTCATTGTCTCATTTTCACTCTCTTTTTTTTAAGAGTGTGAATTTCCCTTTAAAAGTAATCGTTTAATTGGATTGGATTAATTATTGGAATGATTTTACTGTCATAATATGATCCGTAATGATACGTATCCAAACATATACTTCATCAGTTGAATATTTTAGAATACACACAATTTTTTTCTATAAAATTTAGCACATTAGTTGGGAAAAAATATATATACTTTAGAAAATCTTCATATAAATTTGCTTATATTTTGTGACTTTGCTCTTTTGGGAACAATAAATAACACATGGATTAATAAGTTCTGAGACTAACCCAGAGATGGCGCTCGTAGTAAACCAGTAACCAGGTCTTTCTAGAGTACTAACCTTTGCTTGAAACGTGTCAAAATTTTAAGTCGATCAGACCAGAAACAGCTGAGTTATCGAGGTTGGAGTAAAGTCGTTTTGTAGTTTGTTTAAAAAATGGAAAAAACCGAGTTTCGTGTTCTGATAAAACATTGTTTTTTAACGGGTAAAAACACCGTGCAAGCGAAACAATGGATTGAAAAATGTTACGCGTACTCTTGTCCATGAAAAGCAACGATTTGTCGGTGGTTTGCCGAGTTTAAACGTGGTCGTACCGACACAAATGACGCGGAACGCTCGGGTAGACCTGTGGAAGCCGTTACACCGGAAAATGTGAGTGAAGTGACAAAAATTATAATGAAAGATCGTAAAGTGAAGCTCCGTGAGATTGCTGAGATGACACAGATATCATATGGAAGTGTATTTACTATTCTTCATGAAAAATTGAGCATGAAAAAGGTTTTTTCCAAGTGGGTGCCGCGATTGATTTCGATGGAACAAAAACAGCAACGAGTCGATGATTCAAAAAGCTGTTTATCGCTATTTACTCGCAACAAAAAAGATTTCTTGCGAAAAAAAAAAAAAATTTGAAAAAAAAAAAAGATTTGGAAAAGCGTTGGACCGATTGTATCACCCTAAAAGGTGATTAACAAAAGGTGTTATGTTGATGAATAAAAAAAATTTTGCAAAAAAAATGTTGTTTTAAATGTTAGTCTCGGGAGTTATTGATTGATGTGTTAAAACTGCGATTCTGTTCTGCTTCATTTTTAAATTTTTCTCAGCAGAATTGAGGACATAACACCATTAAGTAAAACCAATACGTATGAAATCAATAAATGAAATCATTATATTGAGCTGGATGTTGGTGCTCGAAAAGGCTTATCAGTTTATCATTCTCATGATTAAAATTAATTTCAGAGCGCGAAGTATGGACTCATATCACGAACCATGATCTTTTTATCGCAAAATCGTGAAAGGCATTACACAGCCCAAAAGATAAAAGAGCTGACTTTGTCAAGTAATTAGACTCCTATTGACATTCCAGAATTAAACCGAAATTTATTACCAGAAATTTTCAAAAGATGTAGAAAGAAAATCAATATCGTTTTTGACTTTCATTAAGCGAATATCACTAAGTACACAAAAGCGAGGAACACTACTGAAAAATGTATTCACATTTCGCACCATCTTAAGTTATAGATTCGTTAAATATTTTATTTCTACTTGTTCGTATTTTATATTTTGATAAGTGTTTATCTAAGTAAGATAGAGGCATTATAACCTTTTTTTTTGAGAAGGTAATATATTACTTGAGAGAATATTCTGATGTATAATTAACTACCTTTCCGCAGCAAAGTAACAATAGCAAAATCTCCAAGTTAAAAATATTTAAAATACTGAAGAATATGATATGTAAAATCTAAGCATAAATTTTTTATAAGATTAACCTAAATTCAGTTGAATTTATTTGAAACGTTTCTTAAAGAAGCTATTCAAACCATCAGATAATAAAAAAAATTAAAGCAGATCGCTTTAGGTAATTATTTAAGTTAGAAAGAGAGTGGGAGGATAATTGATCACGTAATTCAAGCGATATAATAGGATGAAAGGTTTTCAAGAAGTTTATTATTCTCAATACATTCATTTCTTTTGTTAATTGTTAGAGAATTTAAATATTGTTGTAATTGGTATTCAAATTTGTTTGAATATGCTTGGGAGATACCGTTAAGTAAAAAACAGTAATTAAAACCATAAAAGAATATTTTTTAAATTCAGTAAAAATTATGATTTTTCTTTAGAGATATTTAATATTCCTTTGCAATGTTATAAAAATATAATTATAATAACATTTTTGGAAATTTTAAAATAGAAGCAAATACTATGTAAAACAATTTAACTAAATTGTAACATTTTAAGTTTTGTATATTTTACAAAACTTAAAATTTTGCTTTTGCCCAGAGAGACAATAAACAGACCAAATTGCGTGATTTTCCGCTCTTTTTACAACCCTCTTTTTAAATTATTAAACCATTAATTAGAAGTTAATGTAGTGCAATCACTCAAATGAAAGTTGTATGATTGACTGGTAAAATTTTAAAGTGTTAATTATTTAAACTTTAAGGATTTCATAACATTCAAGTTTTGATAAAGGCAAATATACTTAAAATTTTAATTACTGTATTCAACAGATTCGTAAAATATGTATTCTTTTACTAATATTATTTTACTACATAATTAATTCATTAGCAAAAATATGAACAATCTTTGATTAAAATTAATTCTTTCAATTAATTCCTATTAGCTTCAAAAGCCATTTAAAAGTATATTTAATTTTGCTCCTTTTTTAAACCTTAAAAATATCTTTCATATTCTTCAAAAAGGCAAAACAAAAACTTAATTGCTGAGCTAAAATAAATAACTAATATGAAAACATTAGTTCCAACCCAAACTGACCATGTGCTAACATATTTGTGCACTTTAAAGAGACAATTAAAACAAAAAATGCTGAATTTAAGAAACACATTTGATTGAAGAAACAGTGTAGATAGTTAGAGAGAGATTGATCTAATTTCAACACACTGAGAGGTATATTGATAAAAGATACCTCAGAATTGCTACACACAATATAATATTCTAAACAAGTAATTTTCTCGAACAGAAACCATGCATATTTACGTTTCTTTTTAAAAGCGTATTTTTCGAACACACCTGCAACGTTTTAAGATAATATTTCACACAGAATCAAAGAAAATGGGCAAACAGTACTCTTCAAAAGAAACGAAAAATATGAGTAAACGCTGTCTTAAATATGGAAAGAGAAAATCGAATATGTTGTTTCAAGATCCATAATGGAAATAGGAAAAGTTTAACATAGTTGGGAAAAGGGATTGACATCATCAGCTGAAATAATGACGACCGACAATAACTGGAAAAGGAATTCGTTCTATTTTTAACAAAAAATTCGTTTGATATAACAAATGACAAATGATAATAATGATATGATAACAAATAATTCGTTTTTACTTAAACAAAAACCATTGTAATGTGTAAGAAAATACTGGAATAACAAAGCTAGAATTTTTCTTCATTGAAGAACACAATTATTTATTTTCCTAAAATGTTAAAAAAGTAATTTTGAAGTCAGATTTATATAATGATGGGAATATTTTTTTTCGTTTGGGAAATAAAACACTTTCATTTTACGATTTTTTAGAATCTGATACGTAAACTACATTAAAAATTTAAGCTCTTTTTTAAGAATAACCATTCCATCCGAATTCCGAATAAAAGACTTATGAATAGAAAACATTTTCTAAACTTAAATGGAGTTTTTATCTTTGAAAATTGAACAACACAATTAGGGAGGTTATGAAAATATACAAGATTGGTTTTACTCGTTTGTGAGTATTAGAAAACTTACGAGAAAAGATTAAAGTTTTTTTTTCTGTATTTAGAAAGTATATTTGAAGGCTGTGGTAAGAGAATTTTTCAAAACCTAAATTTTATTTAGCTTATAATATTGTTTGTACAGTGATGAAATAAAATCATGTTGATTTCATCTCGTTAAAGATCGTATATTAGAGACATTTTGGATTTCACGTTTAGATACATAACTAAGAATATGTAAAATATTATTTTTTAATACACACACAAACTTGAACAACAGAAGCTTGTAATTTAAAGTATATAGGTGTGTTTTTTAATCAAAACCTAATAGAAATCTTGGTAATTAAAGATAAATATCAAAATATCTTAGAAGTATAACATTGTTTTAAGAATTTGAAACGCTTATATATGCAAGTTTCATTGAAATTATTTCAAATGAGCCTTTAATAATATTCCAAATTTTTTGCATTAATTTTACAAGTCGTTTAGTAATTTAAATGTTAAACTTAAAACATAAAATATAAGTTTATACAAACGAGTCTTAAGTATAAACTTGTCCAAAATGTGAAATTTTCAAGAACACTCTTTCGGTAACCCAGCCAATATCAGATCAGAGCAGCACCGGATTATTGAAAATGCAAGATAAAAGAAAAATCACCCATAATAATGCACTTAAACTACACAGGTATTGTATTATTGTATAAAATTTAATATTGTGCGCAAGCAAATAAAGTGTCAAACATATTAAATAACTAAAACTACAAAACAATTTTCTAATTTGTATTGGTAGCCCACATTATTCCGTTGAAAAGGAAGGCTTAAAATAAGTTTCTGAAAAAAATTTCAGTGTAAAAATGCAAAACATTTTGCAGTACCTAATAGGTAAAGTGCCGAATTATGGGAAGAATACTGTATTTTAAAAGTATATGATATCATTTTATGTTCAAAAGTACTTAATTCCCTCATTAAAATATATGCCGCTATTTAGTTTTATATTTTTATCAGACAAGGAACTGTAAGGTTCTGTACTTCAATAGGACTAAAAGGCTTCATTCAAAAGTAATGCCTCAATGAACATAAATTTGTTATTTATTTCATCCACTTTTTAAAATTTTTAATATATTTTAAAGCTACATGTGTTCTCTATGTAATGCAGTTATCCTTTCGATATTATCTCCGTATTTTTCTTTCTCTTGGGTTAACAGATGACTAGTTGGGTAAAACCATCAGAGAATAATTCCAATGCTGGTTGATAACATCAGGCTTTAATAGCAGCTTTCATATTATCATCAGGACAAAAGTGAAGTAATTTGAGGTTCTCCTTAACCTTTGAAAAATGAGATGAAACTGGTAAGGTGCAAAAGCGTCTCCCTGTTTTAGCCTCATTTTCATCTTGTCAATAATGTTTTCCAGTTCTTAAAACATCTATGATAGCAGATAACGTAGAAAATAATGTTTGCCTACATGGAAGACACTTGCAGGTTCAAGGTGAAACAAAAATTTTGAAAATCAAGAATCAAATAAAAAGGTTATGCTTGCAGTGCATTACTCTTCAACAAAGCCTCGAATATTCAAAAGAAGAAATAAAACTTTTTTTTTACAACGTTTTTCTGAATTTCACTTGGTGTGTGTGTGTCATCAAATTTTCGATCGTTAATTTAACCAACTTCCCATTAAGCTAGAGCTTTGAAATTTTGGGAATCGTTCGTACTCGCCAAACAATGCAATATTTAGACGTATGCGACAAGTTTTAACTCATATTTTTTTAAATAATGAAGTTCAGCCCAATCACTTGGCGCAATTTGAATAATTGCCAAACTTGGTGAATTTTTTTTTTGGCTGAATGTTAAGTCCGCTTCGCGGACCAATATAGCAACATTTGGCAAAATACCGCCAAATAATTCCTATCTCCAAGAGTGGTTTGACTAAACTGTATTCCAACCTTTAATTTACCGGATTAATTAATTTTAGTTAGTTTTAACGTTGATATGTATTTCACTTGGTGTGTGTCTGTATGTATGTGTATCAGTGTGTCATCAAATTGTCTATTGTTAATTTAACCAACTTCCCATCAAGCTAGAGCTCTGAAATTTTGCGAACCGTTCTTATTTGCCTAACAATGTAATATTTAGATATTTGCGACCAGTTTTATCTAATATTTTAATAATTTTTTAATAAACTTTGCCACCATATAAAAACGTTGTTTTTAAAAACGTTGGTTTTTATTTCGAATTATTGTCATTATACACTTCTTAAGATTTCATTATTTTTAGCATCGTTTCGTTTGCAAGAATGGAGTTTTAAGACATGAAATTTTTTAAAAATTTTTATAAGGCATACATTACGATTTTAACATTATTCTATACGTTTTCGAACTATTATATTTTTAATACTGAAAAACTAAAAGATATAGTGATATCATTGAATATTGGAACTAGAGACATCTAAAATAGTGAGATTCAGTATTTATTACACTGTTCCGCATTGTTGAAAAGACAATAGTTTTAAAAATTAAAATGTACAATTGTACCTATTATTGAACTGACAAAGAAATAGAGAGGTTAATAAAATCAGAATCATTTGAAAGAAAGGAGAAAAAAAATTTAATTATATTGCATTGGATAGCTTTCCTTAAATAAAAAGCCCTGATTTAAAATTAAATCTTTTTTTATTGGTTAGCTAAAGTGCCCAAGAGGGGGAGTTTAGTATTAGCTTTGTTAGTAAATTATAGTTTGAAAGATGCTTTCTAAGATTTTTTTAATTATTCAATTTAAAAAATTCACAAACCTACGTTTTATTGAAATGACTATTATATTGAAGTTTTCTTTGTTTTCTCTAAGTTGTTTGTCAATAAGATATCCTCTTTCTTAAAACATCTCCTTTAGCTATGTGTACAAGAAAAATTAATTTGATTAAATGTTGAAGAAATATAATACAAAATATCAATAAGATTATTTTAATAAGATTTAATAATCTTTTAAATAACATTATTTTATAGTTTTCTTCTTGTTCAACTAAGTTTATCAATATAACAAAATACAATAAAACTTCTAGAAAGTAAATGTTTCATTTATAGAAAAATTAAAAAAATTAGACCCCACACAAAAAAGAAAAATATTAGTAACTTCTGAACGAATTTTCAACAAACCCTACTAATTTTATATTTTATATTTGCTTTAATGTACCTCATTATGGCATATAATCTATACTGAAAGCTTTTAATTTTCTGTCATAGTTAAATTTTGATGGTCAGAAAAAATGGACAGTTTTGTGAGTACACACAGGGTGTTCTAATAGTGACCAGATAATTTTAAACTGAAAAAACTGTCTCATTTATTAAAAGTTGACATTTTTTTAAATAAAAAGAAAAGGCACTTTTTTTAAATAAATTGTATTTAGTTTTACATACTTCGAAAAAACACTATTTCACTCTTTACTGAAACGTGCTCTTTCTACGGTGTAAATCATCATCTGCCGATAGGCTTCTATGTATATTTCTGCAATTATTTCACGCATGTTAACCTATTTTTAGAATATTTCCGTAGAAAGAAGTCTGAAGCATTTATATCAGATCAGCATAGCGGCCACTAGATTTCAGAGTTCCACTAAATTATCCTTTAAGATTTCAGTTACTGGACGAACGAGCTGTATGGGGAGTGTACTGTATTGCAGACTATTAATAAAGATGACTTGTTTTAAGGACATCACATTTATTAGCGCACATCTTTTCAAACGTAAATTATATACACAATTTTCACAAGCATAATTTTTCAACATTCGTTTTTACATCTTGGAACCAAAACTCAATTCTATTTTTTTTTTCTTCGTTGTCAGTAAATTTTCTAAGAACAAAAACATGATGTGTTGTTGTCAATAGCATAATTTTATTTCTTTGTAACAACTTTAAACATTTAAAAAATATATAGCTTAATAAAGAATATATTGAAAAAAAAAAGTATCACTTCAAGTTTAAATCGTTTTCTTTCAAGTATTGAATATATCACAACCTCTCCACCCTCCGAAATAAACTTTAATAATTTTTTAAAATTAAAGTTTCTTAAAATTTAATTTCTTGTTTCTTCCTATATCAGGAAGTTTGATTTGCTTAGCAAATTAATTTTTTTAAAAAATAGTTCTCTTATAGCAACACCATTTCAGATGCTAAGCTTAAATTTCTCAGATTACATAAAAATTAATAATAAACATACATATAGAATAAGATGAATATCTCTTACATATATATAAATTCAGGTATTTAACTCTCTCCCAAAATAATTGAAGTAACAAAAATTCAAAAGCACTTTTTTTAAATACTGTAAATATCATAAACCGAATATGAACTGTAGGAAAAGTAAATTATTATTATTTTAAAGATAATTAATCTAATCAGGCCATGGAGTGAGACTTAAAGTATCTGCATGTTTACGACTCTTGCTACTGCCAGGAACTTCCATATAAATATAAGACTGTAAAGCCATTGTCCATCTCATAAGTTGTGGATTCAAATTTACATTATTTTTAAGCCAAAACAAAATATTATGGTACATCAAGATGAATCTACTTGGCCCATCCAAAAAACATTGTAGTTTCTTCACAGCAATTACTTTGGCAGCGCACTCTTTCTCTGTAACAGAATATCTCTTCTCAGTTCCTGGAAACTTCATTCTGAAAATATCAGAAAAGATACACTTTTTCTTAAAGGAATTTCTCTTTTTCTTACAATTTAATTCATTATCTTCACATTTACTAGTCTCATATACCTTGTCATTATCGATAGTTACACTTTCATCAGATTTGGGGAAGTTAACGAAATATTTTGAACAAATTTTCTTAGAAGATTGCCTTTTTTTACAGCAATTCTTTCTTTTTAAATAACAAGTGTTATCTTGATTACCTCCTTCCTCTGAACTTGATGTTTCAGATCTAGCAAAAGAGACATTCTGATCTGCCTTATTGTTCAATTGAGGATTTTCACTCCTTTCACCAAAATAATCTTCATTCAGTTCACGCTGAATATGATTTTCTGCAATTTGTTCAATATTTTCAATCCTGTTCTCAGGTTCAACATTTTCTGCATGGCCAATTACTGGTGGGACTTCACTTGGTTCTTTACAGAATTCCTTCAAATTAACTTTGATTACAAAATCTTCACTAGATGGTGGTAAAATCTCTTCATCAATTTTGGAATCGGGAATTTCTTCTTTAGGGTTAAAACGTGGCGTGTCATCATGAATTTTGATTTTCACAGGTTGATGAAATAATTGCCTGGAATTTCCGGGTGTTATACATACAGCTCTTGCTTTCAGTTCCAGTTTTTCCAGCTCAAAGGTTCTAACTCGTGCTCTCTCTTCCAGTTCTACCTTCCTTATCTGTTCTTCTTTTTTCAGTTTTTCTTTCCTTTCCCGTTCTTCTTTAACAGCAAAAATTAATCCAAGTGTAAATTCCTCATCATAATCGGGACTTTCAACAATCAGTTTATATAAATGAAAAATTTTTAATTCATGTCTTACGGGTCAGGCAAATATGAAAAATCTTGATTTTGAGAAAAAGCTAAAAATACATTTCAACCCAGAAACTTACCTAATTAAATAAAAATTTAACATTAAAGGCCCCTGTTTTGTGAAGTTCACTATCTGTATTACTTAAATAAGTTATCTTTTTCTTCCTGATGACCTTTAAAATTTCCTACGCTTACATGTAACAGGTGTTGTATAACGCTTCAAATCCTTGATTCAATAGTAACCCAACTTTTCGAATCCCTTTACAGTGAAGTATCCCGAATTTTCTATGTTCAGCTTATTTAAGACTCTTAAGCAGCCTTGGTTTCCTTCATTAAATCGTATAATTGCATCATATGTTCCCAATTTCACAGTTTTCAAACAAACAAAAACTTCCTTTGGTACTCTTTATCATATTATACTATTAAGAGATTCATTTGCATTTTGGTTCTTGGGAAATTCATCTTGCATATTGGAAGTTTTTGATGGCAATATTACGTAAAATATCAATGTAAACAAACATTAAAGTTCCATTTCCGGTACCAGAATGCTGCTTCCAGTTCTAAAAAAAATGACACAGACTATTATTAAAATGCTTATAACTCAAGTTCTATGTAAGATAGAAACAAAATCGAAACTGTTCTAGAAAGCTAAGAAATCCGGCTTTCATAATAGACTGTAAATAAAAATCAGACTTTTTGACCGAAAATCACGTTTTAAAGGTAAGCGGATACCTTAATACATTTTCTACCTCTAGATAAAATTTGATTATTTCAGCAAGTTGATTAGTCGTTAATTTTATCATTCTTGGTATCCAAAGCTTAAGCTTTAATAATCAGAAATAAGAAAATTAATAAACTGTAGAAAGTTTATTTGAGTTTTAAATGCCCCCTTTCCTTTTTATGTGATCGATTATAGTTCAATGTATAACGTATTAATTATTCCACACTGTACACTTTCATAGAATCGGAAATGGAGTTCTAGAATCAGTGGAATTATTTTACAATAATCTTTCTGGGAATAAGAATTAAGACGGAAATTTATGAATTTGGGAATTCCAAACTTACAAATTGCATTTATTTAATGTCATTCAAATAGAGTGATCATCAAATATTGAAAAAATAGGAAATTTGATTATAAATTGTCTTTGAAATTTCCGTTAAATGCATTTGTTAGTGTTTCAAATTTTACAAATGAAGGAAAACTGAATTATTGCAGAAAGCGCGCTTGAGTCTTCACTGAATACATGTCTAGAACGTACAAAAAATTAGGAAGCTTTAAATTGAAAGCTCAGTTTGAAATTCGGTTTATTACACTTTTCTGGTGTATTAAATAAGAAATTTAGGAAATGAAAATATTTTTCATATGCTGATCACATTAACGCTTGTTGAAAAGAAGGAGAATTGAAGTAATATAGAATTATTTCTTTGTAAAATAATGTGACATACATTTTGCAATGACATGAATAAGAAAGGAAGAAATATCAATATATTTTACACTTTTAATTAATATTTTGAATCCTAATCTTTCAGTTAGTTAACTTTTCCTAAAAGTATTAATACATATAGTTTATTAATATGTAATAATTTAGGAATGAAATAATTTTCATGCGTTATGAAGAATATTTTTCGACAAAATTTTAATTATAATAGGTAAAAAAGAAATGGACTTAATAGACTTATAAATATACTCAAAATATTAAAATTTTACAATGATATCCCTGACAAATTATGAATATTATTCTTCAAACTAGTATTACTGGTTAGTCATCCCACTGGAAGCATTTAACTTGGGAAAGAACTGTTTCCGACAGGAAATCCAAATTCTTGGCCTTACCTAAAGCTTTGTGGACTAAAAAGTTTTTTCCAGTCATTTATCAACGGCTAAAATGTAAGAGATTTGTTACTGATTTTAAGTTATCCCAGATTCTAACAGGACATGGAAATTTTAAGAGCTATTTATCTAGCTTTAGCTTAATTGGTAATGATACTTGATCTTGTGGTCTGGACGCTGAAACAATGGAACATGTCTTGTATTGTAATCTATATTTTTGTAAAAGAGAAAATTTTAAAAAAGGAGTTAAAACGCCTAGGTATTTCCTGGCCACCTATTTTGTTTTTGTTGGTCAATTGTTCTGAAAGCCTTAATGTTTTGAGAAAATTTGTTTACTGTACAGATTTTTAAAATATTATAGTTACATTCCTTTCTTTATATTTATATTTTTCCTCGCTTCCATTTATTTATATTTGTCTATTTTATGTTTTTTTCTTTATTATGTTTTTTTTTTATAATGCTGTTACCACTTACGTCTGTAAGACTCATGTTATGCAATGTGGAGCATGAGGGGTTTTGCAAATAAATTTACTTAAAAAAACTAGTATTACATACTGAGTTAGAAAATTTAAATTCTATTTTAAGCTTCTTTTCCATACAAATGCATTTAATGTAGTATTGTGAGCATAAAGGAAGCAAATCCTAAAATTGTTGGTATGGTGTTAAAGATTCACAAGACATAGTATTCAATTACGACATAACAGTTTCCTTATAAACTTTGAACCAAGTATATTAAAGACAGACATTTGAATGTAGTCAGAAATTGCTAGAAATTAGTTAAAACATATTATTGTAGTTGAAAATATGATAATATTAATCGATGACTATTAGGTTGAAGTAACTTTCTGGTATCCAATTTTATAAATTATACATAAAAATAAATATAAATGCTTTAATGAATATTTTATAAAAAAAAAAAGTTTTTATTTTATTTATTTTCATGTTTTTCTTTAGTTACGAGCAACAGTCTTTTAGAAGTTTATAGCACTATAACATTAAAAAGTCTGAAAATAATCTGAATCTTTAGAATTAATAATTTAATACAGATTTAATTTCTAATTATCATTGAAATTATCATTTTTGGAGGAAAATAACTAGAATATTTCATGTGTGATAAGAAATTTCAATACCAAATTGTTCATATACTTGTATAAAATATTTAATGAATTTTTTTCTTCTATTCAATCGAAAAAAAAATGCAAAGCTAAATTAAAATATTTTACACTACAAGTATTCCACTCATTGATTTTCATACATTTGTTTTTAATTATTGTAACATCGAAACACTTCAATTAAAATAAGTAAATATTTAATTAGCCACAAAAGAAGCTATTGCCTTAGTTGAATCACTTTGGGAGTACCAGATTCCTTCTCATTTTTTTTTTCGCTTGCTTTAATTTCCATTACATTTAGCTTAAATATATACAATTTAAAAATTTATCGTTTGCTTTAATTTAAATTACGTGTAGCTGATATAATATTTAATTTAATATTTTATAGTTGCTTTAATTGTAATTACATGTAGCTGACATAATATTTAATTTAATAATTTTTCGTTTGTTTAATTTTAATTACATCTAGTTTAAATATATTTAATTTAATAATTTGTTGTTTCCTTTAATTTTAATTACATTTAGCTTAAGTATATTCAATTCAATAATTTATCGTTTCCTTTAATTTTAGTATCGGAAAAGTTTCCTATTGTCCATTTCTCGATATTTCATCGTTTACTTTAATTCTGAAATTTATTTGAGTAATTTAATAATAATTATAAAACAAGCGCACCTTGGGTGGCTAAATCTGTTCTTTGCAAAAACTTTGCATAGAACATTTTTTAAGTTATTCATATTTAATTGAAGATTTGCGCTTTTGAAAAAGTGAAAAAGATTAATTGCATACATAACCAAATCTACTTAGTTGCATAACTTTATCAACAAATAAGTTACACGTATGTAAGAATGTGTTTCCTTTCTTAACAAATTATCTATTTTATTATTCTTAAATAAATCCTAGGTTAGGATTTCTAGCTCCATTTTAGCTTGCTACTACAACGTTAAAGATGTGCCAAAAACATCTTGCATTGATTAAAGAGTTTTCCACGAATAATGAAAAATCGCAAAAAGCTCTTAAGAGAGTTTTATCGAACGTCGTTTGTTACAACAGCCTTAACCTTTGTGTTACACATTGTATGCATGATAAATGTCTTTGTTTTGATCATCCATAAAGAAAAATAATCTTACATAGCTTTAATAAAGCAGTACGTTGATATCGAGCTAAATTATCCGGGGATTAAGATATTTCTAAGAGAAAACCCAACTGTTTAGTCGATTGATGGATTACGTATTAACTTTGCGTTTAGAAGTAGCACGAGAGAGTTTTTGATGATGGACCTCGTAATTTTGAGCCTCGATCACCTGAGGTCGTTACCTGAGTTGCCAACCAACTTTCCTAACTTCCATTCCCTCCCAACGTGATGGCAGGGGGTTTGGTATATGTAACGGGCTAGCACCAGTAATCAACATCCATTTGGTGGTATAAGGATTCGAACCCATGACAAGACACAAACAATATCGGCGGTGTCTCACTACCATGACTAAACCTTAGCTAACTTTGAAAACATTAATTGCATTATAGTTTCATATTAAATAATTGAATTGAATATCTTATGACTAGTAATTACTTATATAATACCTATTAAGCTTAACTTTCCCTGATCACAACGTCAGAGAAAGATTTTAATGTCCATTTATTATTCTTAATTTCTTCATGATTACTACTAGACCGTGAGGAAACACAACCTGGCTCCACCTCTCCAATTAACCTATATTTTAATGACACAGATTATAACATAATTAGAAAGGCTAGTAAAAGCTATTTCTCTTCATACACCTCATTAATAATAATTTTCATTGCTTCGTATTAATTTAAAAATATCTCAGAATCGTTAATAACATTAATTGAATTATTGCGTTAAGTAATACCGTGTTAAGAAAGAAAGGATGGCAATTAAGAATCAAAAAATTGTTGGAAAGGGATTTTCAGCTGACAATTATTTAAACGCTTTAACTGGCTTTGAAATCTAAAAATTATAAGCTAATATGATTAGATTATTTTTAATGATAAACAACTATGTTCGTGGTCATAGTGGCGAAGTGAAGAAATAGAATAAAAGATAAAATAAAAAAATTACAGTTGAAAGAAATGAAAGAAAGGAACAGTTGGTTAAGCAAACAACTTATTGTGATATCTATTTAGTGATACCTACAACTTCATCTTAATGAAAGTATGTCACTAGGAGAGAAAATGTTTTGGAGTGGGATATTAAATTTCTTGCTTCCTTTATAACACAGTGGACAAAAAAAACTTTTTCAGCATTTAAAGTATCAGTACTTTTGTACTGACTTTAAGTTAATACAAGTTTTAAGTAGAAATAGAAATTTTAACAATTATTTATTTCTGTTTCATTTAATGATCAATAGACTTTATGTTTGCGGTTTGCTCTTATCACTGCAGATTACACGTGACTGCCCGAACAACTTTTAAAGCTGCTTAAAGAGTCAATCTATTTGTTAGCTTTCTATTTTTCAGAAATCCTTAAAAGAGTTGAAAGTCTTACAGTCTTCCTTAATTTTGTTTTTATTTCATTTTTTTCTTTTTTTCTTGCTCGTGATTTCACTTACTTCTAAAAGCCGTACATTACACTTAGTGGAACATGAGAAGTTTCGTTTTTGTTTGTTTGTTTGTTTCAAAATAAAAAAGATGTTTTTGTATCAAGCAGCTAACTATTAACTAATTACATTCATGTAACTATTTTCTGTAGCTATTCAACTATAGTCAATTATTACTATTTTCATTTAATTAATTATACTACCATATATTTTTATCATATGGTTACAAAATGTATAACAATAGTTTTAAATTAGAAAAAATCATGAAGTAAATCAAAGAGTTATAAGTATATTTTGTCTCATTCGGTAAAATATTTAATCAGTTTTTTTTTAACTTTACCTATTAGTTTCAATTTTTTATAAAAGAGGTTTAGTGTATTATCATTAATATCTTTAATTTTAAGATTAACATGCGACATGGTTACATTACTAATTAATAGCATTAGAATTTTAAGTTATTTAATGTTTTTGAGGAAAATTTTAATCGACGTTACAATTTTAAATTTGCAAAAATTAATTTCCAATATTTTACATTTTAGGTACAAATAATCCTTATTTAGTTTTCTTACTCCAATTTCTTAAAATAAACAGAAATTCATCAACATGTGGGCACAAATATACACCTGCAATTGTAGAAAATGTATCGAAATCATTTAAATTTAAAATATTTAAAAGCAATATCTATCATGCTTAAATATGTCACCACATTAAAATAAATATTATAAAATACTTTTTCTGAAGAAAAATATTTTATAAAAGTATCATAGAAATATATCTAACAAAATGTAAATATATATGTAAAATATTGAAGAAACCTAAATCACTAGTACGACTTAAAAAAGCCTTTATGTATTTGTATGCATAAAATAACTAATGGTGAATATTTACTTGCAGAAAAGGTTTCACAGTTTGCAGAAAAGGAATCTGAATATAGTTTTAGATAATTAACCAATTTATTCAAAAGTTGTGCAGATTTAAAGAGTGCCACAATCCGAGAACAAATGCCCATGGGAGGGGGTCTTCTCCTTTAGATGAGTTAGGGCATCACACACTCAAGGTACTCCGGGAATCCTTTTCCCCACTCCTTCCCATTCCCCCATCCTGTTTTTTTTTTTTTTTTTTTTTTTTTCCATTATTTTTTTATTTGTTTCTTGGGGGAATTTTACATTTATGATTTTTTTGTGTATAGTTAACACATCGTTTTTTACTACCATGGTTTGATTTAGTTTTTCTGCGGCGGGAAAAAACAGAAAAAGTATAAAGGTATGTATAAATGAAAAAATATTTTATGGTGTCAAATTTAACAAACTAACAGGACGTGTATCAATACCACTTTTCTATAGGCCTAGCTCTAGTCATAAGGAATCTCAATATCTCTCTTATAGCCTCTTTTGAGAGAGAAATTATTTTGGCATGGGAAAAGATTCTGGCTGGGAAGCTTCAAAAGAATATTTCGTGCACCGTTGGTGCCAGATTTGGGTTTTGCTCAAAATGACCTCAAAAGTTGAGCCGCGTTTTGCTGGTGGTGGGAATTTCTGATCCTAGTGATAAATCCTCCCTTGTTTCGGCTTAGATTGTGCACCAAGGGCACATTATGACAGACTCTCTTTGCCCAGAACACGAAAACTTCAGAAGTTCCCTAGGCACATCGGAAAAGAATTAGACAACGGGACCTGGTGGGGATCCGCGATTGAACTGGAAGTAATCCGGTCTTATAAGCAATATGGGAGGGGGAGTGAAATTAGTGTTTTGCTCTTGAGATAATACAGATTCATAGGCTGACCGATCTCCTTCTTTCGAAGAAGAAATTAATTCTGATATTATTTCTTTTTTGCGTCCTGTTAAAAGTCCGAATCCATTTTCTTACAGATATCGTTATTGTCTAGGTCAATCAACTTTCAACAAAAATGTTTGTTTCTTATGATAAAAAAAAATATATCTGATATTTTAATTCATACACTGTTTTAGAAATCCTGAAGAAAGTCAAGTCAATTAAAAAACAAATAGGAGGAATTTTCTAAAAGAAGTATCATCCGGAAAGTAGGAGAAAGTTATTTCAAAATTACAAAATACAAGCAACCACTCAATTACCGTAACTCCTCAGAATACGTTAAATTATTCATGGGTGTAACAAGAAATTTGTTCGGTAAACAATTCAAAAATTGACATATTGGAAAGCATTCAAGACCCAAAGTGTTTATACCAACAGATTTCTACAGAGTCTATCAATATCCATCGTACACACTTGTGTATGTATTTTGGTCATATTGAGCCAACTAAACACATCATACTAACATTTATTATCCCGACACTGTGGCCATGGTTAGCCTAGTGGACATGGTTTCGGATAAGTGGCTGGTGGTTTTCGTTCAGTAACGGGTTCGATCATTGGTCGCTAAAGACCCACTGTGTAGCCAAGGCTGGTGCACGTTAAATCTGTTGGGGCCCTAAGTTCTCCAGTGGTGTGGAAGTTAGGAGTGAGGGTGCCAGCTCATGTGTCGTACTCGCCACTTGACCGTGATTCAAAATTACGAGGTCCGTCGCCAATAACCCTCGTGTTGCTTCTAGTGCGACGTTAATAAATACTAAACTAAACTAATCTCGACAGTCTACAAACATATTAAAGTATCGTATCTAAGATTTCATACTTGTCCAAATATCCCAATCCCTTGCGCTGTTTCAACGGTCAAAGTTTTGAGCGCTCAATTTAGTCATGTGTCCAATGTTCTGTTGTCAGACATGAAAGTAGAGACTTAAATACAGAGCCAAAGGCGAACATTTTACCTTTCTCATTATTGTCCTCGCTATATTATGGAAACGGAAATACAAACGTTAAAGATAAAAAAAAATTATCATTTCTCAAGGTTAGAAAAATTGTATATGAACGCACCCAACTTCGGTTTATCATATGCAGATGCTCTGATAAATTCCGCCACTCACAAAATGTTTCTCACACACACATATTTCCCAAAATCAACTAAACTATGACTATAGAATCGTAAGTTAAGAGTCAAACCGTTTCACATACTAACATTATTAACCACACTCTCTACGTTGATATTCAACTTTCAAATTAAACTACGCCCCCAAAAGCATCCGCAAGCCATCACCAAGATTCCACCATCCAGAAACACCGGAAACTACTTGTAGGAAGAAATAATTCTCCACATCCAATTAATAAGGATATTTTGAAAAATCTAAATAAAATTAATATATCAGAGCATGTTGATACATTACTAGTTTATATTCGTATGTCAGACGAAGACAAAATGTTGACGGATGGTTCTACTTCTGAATCATCCCCATACTAGAGAGGGGGCATTATTTCTTTCTTTCATAGCATCTATTTGTTTTTGGAAATGAAGATAAAGGAAAAAGCCCTAAATTTAAAGTAAATCCTAAGCAAATATAATCCAATTGCAGTAGCGCTCCAAGAAACTTATTTAATAGATACACATAATCAATATCTACCAGTACAGCATATTCAGAAATGATAATATTACCCAGAATAGAGTGGGGATGTCATTTTGTAGACAATTAAGGCTTTCTCTGTCTCTCACATAAGTTTGTGAAACTGGGCTTCAAGTCAATGTTGTTAAAATTTATATCCAAGCATTAATTACAATTTGTACTTTATACCTGTTTCTAAATACCCGCATTAACATCACGCGTATCCGAAATCAACTCCCTATACCCTAACCATTGCTAGTACTTGTCTGACCTCAACCCACTTTGGACCAATAAAAAGAAAAATATAAAAGGACTAGTGAAACAATCTTACATTTATTTTCTGTCTTCGGGCTATCGTAGTCTAAATTAAGAACATTGTTGTGACTTGATTTCATTATTTAACTCTACAGACAACATACAATTCAATCAAATAGTCCATAACATCATCACTTTAATTGAAGAGGGGTCGGAACTATTAAGATTGTATTAACTATCTTCACAGAGCATGAAATATCCTCTCTTTCAAATATCTCTTAATTCTCTTTAATCCTACCATAGAATTAAACAACACAGTCTTAGCTTACTAACTCACTCGGGACATCGAGACACCAGCGCCGATTGAGACGTTTTGCGAATACAAAATGTGCGACTCCTACTACTCTGTAACCAGGAATCACTTATAATCAATTATATTTCAAATTATCAAATCGAACAATTCACTCCATTTAGTATGTCTATTAACTACCCATTATCATTTTCATCTCTTCCTTTTCTTATTCCTTTCAGGTCTGATCTTGTGTCATTTGGTTGGTAAACCATTCAAGCTACAAAAAGTCTCCTAAGATAATGAAGAGAACTCAGCGAATAATCCAACGTCACCATCATCGGAGCTAGAAATATATAAGTCAAGTCGTAAATTCGAGTTCTAATTCTACTAAAACATTCTGATGCTAATTAATGGATACTGTTTTAAGTTAGTCATCAAAAATTATTCAAAACGTAAAAATAAAGTCCGTAAAAAACATTTTAGATGCAATCGCTTCCTGATCCTGTTTTAGGATTATGTCGACAGTGGCATTAGAGGTACCTTAGGCTAACCATCTAGTTTCGATAACCATAATTTATCCTTAAAAGTTATTCAAATAAATATATTTTCATTTTTTTTATTTCTGATAGCTGTGTGATATTTTTGTAAATTTGTAAAAATTTGCTCTTATTATTAGAATGTAATTAGACAGTGTTCAAACAAAACAAAATCGTTTGTAGATTACTTTTAAATAATGAACCACTTAGAGTATTGATAAATAAAATAGAAGTGGCCGTATATATGTAGCTCCCAAAAATCATGTGTTATCATAAAACAATAAGAACTGTTATATTCGATATTGGTGAATTCCTCTAAATTGAGAGAATTGATTTCAGCCTTTTAATAGCTTATCTCTACAGCACTCTAACTTCATCAATAAGTCACTGTTATCAGTCACTTTAATAGATTTCATTTACATTACTATAGGGATAGGTTGAAGGCTTTGTCATTGGTCTAGGATTAATCACGAAGGATCTCCAAGAACAATTAAAGGAAAGGAGCATGTATCCTTCCTAACGGGGCTTTTCGAAGGATATTGGTTAGCACGTAGGGATCTGTTTCGAAGGATATTGTTTCACGTAAGGAAGCAGCTACAAAATATATTTGGAACTTGAAACTATAGTACTATAAGCATTGAGGTTATTAATGACAAAATTATATTAATTTAACATTTTAAAATATATCGTCTACTTTAGTTGCAAAACACAATTATTAAATTTATAACTTACTGTTGCCATTCGTTTTTATTTCAAAATGAAATATTTAAAAAAATATGCACATAATATCAGGATAGTTAAAAATATTTAAGTGCATTCAAATTAGTAATTGCCTTTATGTGAATTCGTATATTGGTCCGAGACATAATTTCCTTGAAGAGTCCTCATTAGAGATGAGGTATATATACAGTCCACGGGAAGTATTTTAATAATACACAAATATATGTGAAGTGAATATATTTTTTGTAAAAACTGTTTTAAGAAAGGCTTATGATAGAACTTTCAAATGTCTCTTTTAAATTAGATTTGGATGAACTCATTATTCAGTATGCTTCGTTCAGTTACGTATTGCTTGCTGGCTTATGATAGAACTTTCAAAATGTCTCTTTTTAAATTAGATTTTGGATGAACTCATTATATATATATATATATATATATATATATATATATATATATATATATATATATATATATATATATGAAAGGAGGA
>BMAW01039594.1:22683-50457 GCA_019974015.1 Nephila pilipes | reverse complement strand
GTAATGGGTTGATCCTTCAGTGACAATTCACGTAGAATTTTAATGAAGACTTTATTCCGATTTATCAACGGAAGCTTTCGCTACATAATAATATACTCCCTTTAAATTCTAGCTCAATAATAAACGAGAAAGATAACATTTGAGGCTAAAAAAAGGATTTGTTAAATAGAGTTCAGATGTGTTTGAATGATTGTTTCAAAATATTTTATGATGGTTAAAATGTTCATACACTTTACATGTTGCTTATGTTGTTATGGTTTCTAATGTCCTAATAACGAACAATGTGTAGGTGATTATCATTAAAGTCTTCATTTTGAAAAAGGAATTATCAAATAATATTATTAGTCGACTTTGTGATACATTTTTATTCATTTATTATTTATATAATAATTAATTTATTTATATATTAGCATTCTTTTACATGAATGCTCAAAATAGTTATTTTAAGATATGATTCTTAAGATATTTTACTGTCGTTACAAGCTACTATTTTTTTTATTGAATTCATAAGTATAGTTTGTTAAATGAAGCTTGGGTTAAATTGATAAAATTCTAAAGTTCTTTTCTCAATCTTACAGTTTTTCAAATTTGTAGATGCTAATCTTTAAAAATTTCATCTATGAAATATGAATAAATACAAAAAATTAAACAAAAACTAAAAGTTTAAAAAGTAGATATAAGCTTAATTTTAAATGTGTGATTAAAATTAAAATAATATTTTTATATAAAAATCATATGAAATTGTCCATTCAGAAAAAAAACAGATTAAATACAAAGTATTTGCACTTCTTATACATTAATGAAAGAACATTCTAACATATATGAAACAAAATTTATTCGAAAAAAATAACGATTAATGATTAATTTTAACCTTAATGTAAATGACAGTAGAAAAGCAATTAATTTCAAATCTGTACTGACTTAATGTGTAAATTAAAACTTTTCCTAGAAATTTTGCTTTATCAAACTGCTTTTCAAAACAACTGTATCAGTAAAAAAGCATACATATCTTCAAGTATTCTGTTATACACGTACATCCAAAACTTATTTATTACGTAATTTTATAATAAGCTGGGAAATTATTATAAATCCCTTGCTTTACGTACTTGCTTAAAAGGGGCTTTGTTTCTAAAGAAAAAATAATTTATTACAAAAAAAATGAGGAATCAACTTTTTAAGGAGCAGTTTTTTTTAATCATAAAAAGGAAGTTAGTAATTTGCAAGTTAATATTTTGCTTAAAAATTAATGTTGATACTATCTTTGTAGTTATTTTATATTTCTAATATACGCTTGTTTTGTTTAATTTATAATTCTATTTCATTAAATACGCAAAAGTTAAAAACTACTAAATTAAATATGAACTTTTAGCAGCATTTTTATCAGATATATTATTGTAACAGACATCAGTATTTGTGCGCATTGAATCTTCCACCGTGATGGATTAAATATCATTCGAAAATTATTGTTCTCGAAAGCTGTAATTAGATAAATAGTCTGAAAGTACTTAAATCTTTTCAGAAAAATGGCAAATATCTCAGTAAGGAATACAATAATTTCTTGAATTTCTTGGAATCCGTGTAATATTAAAGTATTGAATATGTTTGTAATATGTGTAGTTGTGTATTAAAACAATTTTAAATATTAAATAAAGTTTACTTGATAAAAAGTCATATCAACAATAAAAGTTTATTTAAAAAATAAAAAGTTGAAATGAAGTGTGTGTTAGTTAGCTTATCTAAAATTAAATGTATAGAATATTTAGTTACAAATTTTATAGTTGTAAAATAGATTCGTAGTCTTAGACTTATCTAAAAGCAAAGCCATTTATTCAGACTAAAACAAAAGTATATGAGTGTCGTTTATGCAGACATAAATAAATAGAACAGTTACAAAAGACCTATTTTATTCTCGTTGTTATTTACAGTATTCTAAAAATTTATATTTTCACACAGATTCGATTCCAACGGTGTATGTTATATTCGGGGGTGTGTATGTTACTTTTAAGAAGAATAAGATCGCTACTACATTTATAAATATGTATTTCAATGAGTTTTTGTCAAACATTTCAGGGTAGTTGTGCTAACATTTATAATACCATTTGTCTAAAATTGGAATACATTATTCATCAAAATCGAAGTATCCTAAAAAACATCTTGAACGTAAATAGCAGGTAATTTCTATTAAATTATACATGCAAAGAACCAGATTTTTTGCATTATTAAGAAAATATTTCTGTGTGTAAAGGATAGCTTTTGATTGAAACATTTATTTTCTGAAACTTTGTACATAAGAAAGAATAAAACAAATAAAAAATGAGCATAATGAATAATGAAAAGCTGATTATAATCAAACATATGCTTTAATATTTATTGCTACCGATAGTGTATCAAAAATTCCAAATATAAGATTAGATTCAAGCTCAAAATCTTTGCAGAGTGTTTTCATAAATTTCTAAAAACTTAATGTCCTAAATTTAAATTGAAAGTAATTTCTAATAATTTTAAACAGGCATCTAAAAAGATTTATTGTAAGTTAAAAATATTTTAAAGGGTAAATTGTTGTTGAAATATCCCATCAGGGGCTTATAATACATGTGTTATTCTTGTAATATTTATTTAACTAGCAAGGTTTCCTTTAGTAAAAGTGGGAAACACTCATCCGAGATTTTCTATCAAACCTTCCCTATTTTCGAATCTCCTTTTTATCTAATATCTAGGGAATAGTTACAGTTTAGCGCATTGTGTCTGCATTTTGCTTGAGAGCTATTTTGAATTCAACTGTCATCCAATCTCTTCGATGAAACATTTACTTTCTGAGACTTTGCAGTAATATCTTTACCGTATAAGGTAGATGCAGAAATTGAAAACAATTAAATGTACACAATTTACAAGAATTACTAACTATTACTCATTAAAACCCTCAAATATCAGATTAAAGTGCAAAAGATCTCTTGCAATACTTTTCATAAATTTTCAAAGTTTGTATAAAGACAGAGATAGATATTCTTAATCAAATTATAAATGTGCTAGACATTCTAAGTCATCCAAGAATGCTTTTAATTTTCCAGAATGTTTAATTACAGAGTAGCAAATACTTTTAAATAAATTAAACTTTTAATCTAAGGATTGAAAATAGAACATTCCACTGAAAGAGTTATTGCACAGCGAAATAAGTTCAAGCCATCCACTAAATCATCGATAGGAACGCCTTATTTTTTCGTAAAAAATAACATTGGATGGTGCATTATGAAAGTATCATATTACGTTTTACAGTTTTCATTTGTGCTCTAATTTTCCTTTCAGAACAGCGATGAGAGTTTTCTTTACATTTCTAAGACACTCCATTAAATTAAAAGTCGAATAAATTGTATGTTTGTCTGAAACACTTTAGAAAATAAAGAAGCATTCAAATATTTGCATCCAACTTATAAATCTCGTTGCTTCGAATGTTATCTTATTTGAAGTTGTTCTATTTAATTTAAAGCATTCTAGTACACTGGGAATCAATTTCAAAATGGATCCGGTACTATATATTTTTCTGTCGTTTGCGTAGGTTTTAATTAAAAAATTTATTAAGTATTATATTTTAAGAAATCAAAGCAATATTTTAAATATCTAAATTATGGCCTTCGAAACTATATAAAATATTCTAGTACCAATATTATAATATTTCAAAAAAGAGTAGAGAGGGAGTAATTGAGTAATTACAATTCATTGAGCGAATTATTTTCAACATATATATAGTCTGGAAAAACTTTATTTAAAATTAATACTCATCGTAATTATATGTATTAAGTACTTCTTTTATTTACTTTCTACTTTTTTCTGAATTTAAAGAAAGCAGTTTTAGAAAACCAGTACTTCAGACAATTTAACTAACTTTTTAAGCAAATTTTGCAATTTATAGTCCTAATTGAAGTTCAAATCAATCGGATATCTAAGCAACAAACGAAAAATAATAATGTTCTTTCAGCTCCATCATTTCACTCTTAATATGATTTACCCTTTAACACTCCTACAAATATATCATCTATTCAATTCTCAATTATATTTCTGGCTTAATATTTCATTAATAATTACTCATTTCAATTGCTTCATGTGACGCTTAAATTCTTCGGAAAATATTTGTTCATTTCAAAAAGTTTGTTTTCATTCCACTCTTAATAGAATTCTTAAGTTCATTCAAAACTTTTTCATTTGAAATACGTTAATCTTCGATAATTTTCGTCTTTCAATTCCCTTGTGGTTAAATTGAATTAAGTTTGCTAGATGATTGATTAATAATGATTTCTAGCTTACTGTAACATATTTTTCAGAGAAATTAAGGGTATATTTTTCATATACTTTTTTTTTTAATTTTTAATAACTTTTCTCATATATATTATTCAGAGGTAATCTTCCCTTACATTCATTTTTCCAATTTTGTTTTCTAACAGGAATTATTTTTTCTATCTACATTTTAAGAATATGTCATAGAAGTATATAAAGCTTAAAGAGAGCAACAAAGCTCGGAAAATTAATTAAACAAAGTTAATTGATTTTAAAATATGAAGTCATACTTTTCTATTATTTTTTATTAAAACAATACTTTAACACATAGTATATAAATATTTACTTAAATGCAAAATAAGTTTTTGTTTGAGTTGGAACAAGTTATGCTATGAATACTTTTTATTCCAATCAGTCCAAATATTACTTCAAATGTATATATATATATATATATATATATATATAACTGATATATAGTTGAAAATTTGTCGCCTTTTTTGATTTTTAAACATTTGTTTATACGTTTTGCTGCTTTCAAAAGACTTCTTTCGTTAAAAACAAGTCTGATTATTTACAAATATACAAAAAGCTGCTGTTGGTAAATATAGAGGAATTTTTTGCTTTGGGGCGAAAATAAAAAAAAATCCTAAAATAGTCTTTCATGCTTATTTAGAAAAATGCACTTTTATTCACAAATTGTAGGAAATGCTTTAGGCGTAAATAATTTCCTCTACAATCTTGAATATAAAACATAAAAAACTGGCAGACGGAAACATAAACAAAATATTGTTATCTGAAATTTCCAAAATATTGAAAACATTCTTTCAGTTTGAATGATTGGGAAAAGAAATCTAGCTTTAGAAGGTACTTTGGTAAGCTGTTCTATTTTTCCTGCAGAAATTAAATGAAGTTTAATTATTTCACTATACTTCGTCATCATTTTTCATAACTAGCATTATTCATTCTAAGTAATATTGTGTTTTTAGAAAGGAATGATTAAATGTTATTCAACAACTAAGTTTTGATTTTAAATATTTAATTCTATTCCATGAATAATTAATATAAAGAAACTTACTTTGTTACTTTATAAAAACTATTTTTATCTAAATTAAATGTTAGTAAAGTAATAAAATGCTATTTGGAACAGAAAAATTGATTAAAACTATTTTACTTATCATTATAAATTTGTATTTATTTGTTTCAATATATTCGTAGAAACACTTTTAAAAAGTCACTCAGAAATTTAAGAAATTAGCAAATTAAATTTAAAATTATATTATTTATTACGATTTTTTTCAGATTTAATCCCACATAACACTTACTTTTCAGGAAAAATAAACTGATTTTAAAAGATACAAAGTTAAGTAAAGTTGATTAGAATATTAAATTACATTTTGTTCTTATCACAGTGAATATTTGTAATTCTTATTTTTGTATTTTGCTCTAAAAATAAGCATTCAATAACGAAACAAAATTAATTAATTAAAAATGTATTAAAACATTTAATAAAATTATGATAAGATCAAAGATAGAGGACTTCTTTAAATCTTTAAAATCCTCACGAGAAGTGACATCATAGTTTTCATCTATATTATATTGCAACAACTTCCTAAATCAGATTAAAGAATTCAAAGTGCAAATGCCTATTTTACTAAATAAAAAGCAAAACCGAACAAAGCAACTTTACTCCTCATGAATCTGTAAGTAAGCTATGGATATATAGAGTAGATTACGCGCTAAAATATTAAGATATTAATTGGGTATTTTCAAACTTAAACTTGTAATGATTTCGTTTCTTTAGTAATAAAGAGGGATATAATTACCTCATAAAGATCAACCAAAATATTAATTTAGTGTATTTGAATAATTAATGATTAGAATAAATTAAATATATGGAGAACTTAATTTAACTCGCCATACATAGCTCTAAAATTTGTAATAATATCTATTCATCTGGCAGATTCAAAACATTAGACCTCTAATGACCAGATCCAAGTGAGGTATGTACGTGCAATTCATTGCCTTACTGTAGTTCGAACCTCTATAGCAAGACCAGAGAAGATCATCATTTGTCCATTACCGCCAGGTGAAACAGGGATGCTCCAACTTTTCAGATCTTTCATGAGTTGTATGCAAACACAATAACCCGAGTTTCAAGGGTGACTGTTTCCAGAAGATTCATGAGAGAGGGCTGTGTGCAAACCTGTTGTTTGCGTCCCTCTCAGTTTTACTAACAGGAGAGTCCGGTTAAAATGATACAGAGGTCATACGGATAGGAGCATGAATCAAAGATCGACCATTATCTTGAATTCCGGTTCTATCTTATCAGTGATGTAGAAAACCAGGGACCCACTACCTGCACTCCAATGTCCAAGAAATTGACCTTTACTGCAGCAGAGGCTTGATGGTCCGGGTAGGCATGATTTTGGATGGCCCCACAGACCTCTATGTATTTGAAAGAGGAACTGCGACTCTTGAGAGGTGTGGGGAAGATGTCTTGGAGCAATATGTCCGCCTCTTCAGAAGTCCAATTGGTCCTGATTTCCTTTTAATGGCTGACAACGTGAGGTCACATAGAGCTTAGCTGGTCAACTGGAATTTCTGGGAACTAAGAATATTCACCGGATGTATTGGCCATCCAGATCTCCAGACCAGAATCCTATAGGGTATGTCTGGGACGCTCTTTGGAGGGCAATTGCAATTCTCAAGCCCCTTACGAGAATCATCGAAAACCTGAAAAATGAGTGGGACCAATTGCTACAGAAACTCCCTTATTTCCAGCATAAAATCATGTTGCGAGGCCTATATAAATGAAAGATAGGACCATAGTCTCAGTAAATAATTTTTTTTTGCTCTATTCTGTAACCGTTGTTTCATACCTTGCGACTCCTAGGAGTGTTACGCCCAATATTGCGTGTATATTATAACGGTTAAATGGTTATTTCTTGCCTTATATCAACCGTATGTACACACCAAATTTTATTAAAATCTGTCCAGAAGTTCTAGAGATAATTGATCAAATAAGAAAATTCTCTTAATTTTGAACACCAGTATATATATATATATATATATATATATATACTGGGGTTCAAAATTAAGAGAATATATATGTGTGTGAGTTTGTGTGTGTGTAATGATTTAACTTTGTTTAATAATTATAAAAAAAAAACCTCTATTCTATCCCATCCCCTCTAACTCAAAAGTAAAGAGTTCACTCTTATTTACTGATCCCATTTCAAATTATCCTTTTATTTATTAGATCACGCGCTCACAAAATTGGTTAAATACGCGTTCCCGCGATCCTAAATCTGTCAAAACAATCGCTATTAGATTCCTTGTCTATTTTGAAATTCCCCAGAATCCCTAATCCTATACCACTTATTATGTGACGTTTATTATGAAAGATCACTGCTGTATAACTACAAACACAACGAAATTCTTTCTCTTATGCTCTTATTCTCTCCTCTCTTTCTCTTACACTTCTCTGATGATCATCTGAGATTTCAGCCTTTGGTGGCCGATACCACACTAAAATCAGCTACAATCAAATAAACATATTTTCGGCCATATATGCAGGCAGTTTATTTAATTTTGAACAAATGTTTAAGTAAATTCATGTTATACAAACACACACACACACCACACACACACACACACATATATATATATATATATATAACCTTTGCTTGAAACGTGTCAAAATTTTAAGTCGATCGGACCAGAAACAGCTGAGTTATCGAGGTTGGAGTAAAGTCGTTTTGTAGTTTGTTTAAAAAATGGAAAAAACCGAGTTTCGTGTTCTGATAAAACATTGTTTTTTAATGGATAAAAACACCGTGCAAGCGAAACAATGGATAGAAAAATGTTACCCGGACTCTTGTTCATCAAAAGCAACGATTTGTCGGTGGTTTGCCGAGTTTAAACGTGGTCGTACCGACACAAATGACGCGGAACGCTCGGGTAGACCTGTGGAAGCCGTTACACCGGAAAATGTGAGTGAAGTGACAAAAATTATAATGAAAGATCGTAAAGTGAAGCTCCGTGAGATTGCTGAGATGACACAGATATCATATGGAAGTGTATTTACTATCCTTCATGAAAAATTGAGCATGAAAAAAGTTTTTTCCAAGTGGGTGCCGCGATTGCTTTCGATGGAACAAAAACAGCAACGAGTCGATGATTCAGAAAGCTGTTTATCGCTATTTACTCGCAACAAAAAAGATTTCTTACGTGACCACCGTGAACATCGTTACGTGACCATGGACGAAACATGGATACATCACTACACTCCAGAGTCGAAGCGGCAGTCATCTGAGTGGCGCACAGCTGGCGAAAGCCGTCCGAAGCGTCCGAAAACGCAGCAGTCAGCTGGCAAAGTCATGGCGTCAGTTTTTTGGGATTCGCATGGCGTGATTTTCATTGACTACCTCGAAAAAGGTAAATCGATCAACAGTGATTATTATATTGACTTGCTGGTGCGTTTGAAGGAGGAAATAGCAAAAAAACGACCGCACAGTCTCGGGACTTATTGATCCATGTGTTATATATATATATATATATATATATATATATAAGAGAAATACCACTGACTGACTCATCACGAGATCTCTAAGAATATACAACCGACTTACTTGAAATTTAGCATAGTTACTCACTTTGCGATGTAGACGCTCACTAAGAGCGGATTTTACGGAAGTCTTATCCAAAATGTAATTTTTATCCGTTGATCTACTCTTATTCATCGGTTATGTTATTTTTGGCGACTTTATCGCCAAAAATGATATGATCGACGCCAAACGGAATATATTTTTATATGTATACTGTGTACTGTCACCAATTAAGTTTACTTGGTGAGATTTGCGCGTGCGAAATGGAAAAGTACCAAATAATTTTATATTGAAGCGCTGATGGAGTATTGGCAAGATTTGGGCGAAGAGGCTCTTCATGCGAAATTTTATGCGTGTCGAAAATAGGAAACGTACATATTTAGCGATAGAAATAAATCAGTTTGAAATCCCACGGTTGGTGAAAGTGCAGTTTAGCTCCAAAATTGAGCTGCATTTTGAAAAATACTAAAATGGCGACTTCTTACGGAGTAGCGCACACGCAAGACAATCTTCGTTTACTGGAGGACCTCTCTATATGCATGAACGAACTCAAGAGGCTATGACATACGCAAGACATTTTGGCCATCCCGACTTGCACTTCTTTTTTTTTTTAAGGATTGCAGTCGTTTGAAATCCTAAATGATCAGAAATCAATGATGTCTTGAGGCAAGGAAGAAATCTTATGATAGACACGATGCCATTGCGAGGGAATTTCATTTGAAAGCTAAGCACATGATGAACCTTCTGACAAAAGATTGATCTTTGGTAATACTAGGTGTACCATGTATACGGTGGAATGAATTTTATCCATATTGTATATATATTTAGGGTGGCTTTTTAATATTTTGTTTTTATTTTTTTCATATATTTGAAAGTCGTGGATAACCATTAGTACAGACAATCAATTACTTAAAATTTTAAATTTAGATTATCATTAATGCTTTAAAAATTGAAAATTTTCTTTATATTTTACGTATAGGTTCCAAAATATTATATTATCGTCTGTCCAGCGAAGATGGCGGGTATCAGCTAGTATATACATATACTCTGTGTTGAACAAAATTGTAGGCACAATTGGAAAGTTATAGGTTTTTGAACATTGTGTGCATATAGAGAAAGTAACATTTCACAAAATGCATAATCGTAAATATTACTTTACAGAAAAATTTAGTACTGAATTCAATACAAAAAAAGTAATTAAAATATTTGAGATACAAAAAAAGTTACGCTGCAATAATTTTCGATATACATTACATACTGATGGTTGCAGTGAGTTATCAGAACTTAGTAGAGCAACCATTATTTTTTATTACAGATTCGCATGGATACTTTATAGAGCTGATGATAGTTTTTAGTTCTTCTTACATGATACCAGGAAACAGTTTTAGCCTCAATTAGTTCCCATTTATTTGATGGACATCTCCTTCAGACAGTTTTCAAAAGGTACCACAAGTTTTCGATAGGATTGACGTCAGGACTGTTTCCTGGCCAGGACAACCATTCAATGATCTTTGTACAAAACCAAACTTTCGATAATTTTTTTATGTGACAAGGAGTAAATTCCTGCTGAAAAAGAAAAATAAAGCATTGTTGGAAAAGAGATCCTTGATGAAAGGTAGAAGTTTTGGTTGTAGAATAGTATCAGTGTTTTTTCTGCCATTAAATGTCCCATCGATGACATGAAGATGACCAATACCATCTTTGCTGACATGCATCACCAAATCATAACACTAAAGATGGTTCTTCACAGTTGCCTGAATGCAGTCAGGATATAGATCTTCTCTTATTCTAAGCCTTACATATTTTCACCCATCCCTACCGAATAAGGATATCTTATCATCACTTAATATTACTTTTGACTTCTGATCATCTGTCCATTTATTGTGTTCCTTTTCTCACTGTAATCGTTTCTTGAGCTGATGTTAATTTAAGCAAGGTTTTCTTTCATGGAATTCTACCACTTAATTTAACATCTGTTAATCTTCTCATGATTGTTCTTGAACTGACATAAACACCAGCAGCTTTCAGATCAATTCTGATGGTCGTTGATGACATTATTCGGTCTCAGAGACATAGTCCTTTTATTCTTCTGTCATCAATAGATGTGGTGCATCTTTTTCGCCTTTTCCTGCTTTGTTTTTCTTTGAACTTGTCTCCTAATATCGTAAACAAAACTTTCGGACTCCAGATGTGGTCACTGAATCACCCACCAATCTTGCAATTTCAGCATAGGAAAGACCACTTTCTCTTAACACAATAGTCTTGCATCTCTTTTTTGGTATCAAATGTTCTCTATTATTTGATGTCATTGTTTCTTGACTAATAATAGCCCTCGTGTTTTTCCTAATGCGACGTTAATAAGACAAAACAAAACTAAAACCAAAGCTTCTTGACTAAATATTAAAATTTTTACAGCAATTCCTACTTGTAAGTTTTTTTATTTAAGAAACAGTCTTCCTTCTACAGAACAAAGCAAAATTATGACTGGTTCCAACTGTAAACATGATGTTAGTTCAAACTGGCAGTTACTAACATTTGATTGATTTCCAGAATAAGAACAGTAATTCACCAGGAAAGTTAGACATTACAAATCCCTATATAACTCTTTTTGTTTCTTAGATTAAAGTACACATAACTTTTTTTGTATTACAAATATTTTAATTTTGTTTTTTGAATTGTATTCAATTTTAAATTGTCTTTAAAATTATTTATACGACTTAGCATTTTGTGAAACGCAACATTTTCCATAAGCATATAAGTTTAAAAAACATAAAGATTTCCAACATGTCTACAATTTTGGCCACCACTTTAAACAAATATAATTAAAGGAAAATACACATGAGTACCATTGTATGAAAATAAATTAATTTTTTAGGTATTAAATATATTGTAATTTTACAGGACAAATAAAGTAGTTCCTATATAGACGGAAACCTTTTATATTACATTTTTAAAAATAGCTTATAAGCCAAAAGAAGTTTAAAAATTTAGAATTCTGATTATGAAGTTTTCTGACAGAACAGGTTTTTAAAATTAAACAAAATACAAATTAAGAATTAAAAAATAAGTATTAAAACACATATATTAAAATTGTGATAAAATCAGTACAATAAGAGTTATGTATAATATCTTGAAATTCCTGATTAGAAAAATTACATTTTATTTTTCCATCTATAACTCTATAATACCAGATTGAATGTTACAGAAAGAATTCAAAGTGCATTCACTGGTGCTCTTCTTAAGAAACATGAAAACAATTCAAACAAAATAGCTGTATACCTTAGTAATTTTAATTTGATTCAATTAAGTAAGTTATTGAAATAAAGAAAGGATTACGTGTTAAAATTAGAATATTAAATTGGTATTAACTAACTTAAACTGCACATGCCTTTTTTGTGCATGTTAGTATTGCACACATTGTAATCTCTTTAGAAAAGAGAAAGAGGCTTTCGACTTATCTCTGTAATTTCTTTAAATCGTATTTTAATGAAAAATACCAGGCCAGTTAAAAAAAGAATGCTTGATCATTTAGAATGTTGATGAATTTTTCAAATTCTTTCAGATAAAAATATTGCTTGCTATTTTAAAACTTCTTCCTTCCCTTGCAATACTAAATATTTTTCCATAATTTTTCAGTCGATTAATTTAATTGCTAATAATTATAATCAACTTTTAGTTTTGTTTTAAAATTTGATTAAATTAAACGTAAATATTTGATCGTAAAAGGGTTCTATTTTTTCAAATTGCATTAAAACGTCTAAAAATAAAAATGAGAATGATTTTTAGTAATCATTTCAATTGGCATATTTCTTAATATTATGCAATTACATGAGTTATTTTTACATTTTATATAACATTCAAATTCAGTATATACTATTATTAGGCGTAAATATTTATATTTCAAAGTTAATTCCCCTAAAAATAAAAGGAAACACATACATTAATGATTCGACAAAACATAATAATAAAATGATTGAAATAGAGAAAAAGTATAAAGAAAACAATGAAAAAGTTTTAAAAGACGTACATCTTTATGTAGGATACGTAATAAAAGCATAAAAACTTTTAATTCTTAAATTCTCAGTAGAAAAGGAAGTCCTAGAATGATTTTATTTAACAAAAACACGAATAATAATCAGATTTTTTTTTGAAGAAAAACTATTTCTACTACAGTTATTATTACAAAAATATTAAAAGAAAGTTACATTACAAAAAGAACCTTCAATTATTTTTATATATCAGATATTTTCTGTTAAGAAAATACATAGTTGTACAAGCTTGTTAAAAATATAAAGATTCTTAAGTGTGCAAAATATTTGACCGAAGACCTTCAAAGTTTCAAAATTTCAATGTTTATATTGGTGAATATAACTTATGTAAATTTCAAATTGATACATCACTTTTTATGTGTTTACATTATTTGCAGTAAATCTCATAAATATAAATATATTTCTTTTGAAATCCTTTTAGAAGTGAAAATCGAGCAGAATCAAATATCTTAGGAAAATATAATTTAAATTTGAAATGCATTGCTAAGAAATTACACAACATTTTCCATATTCCAAATTTCCAAATAGATTTTTTTAGCATCTTTTATTTCTTTTCTAAAATTATTGTTGCTTTTTTGAAATTCTTATGCATTCATTGATTTATTTTTAGATAGTAAGATTTTTAAAAAATGGCAATTAGTGATTAATCAGGTCATCATACCACTCCACAATGGAATTGTTGAAGCAAAAAAGGAAGAAATTAATGCTCAAATTTAATGTTTTGGGCAGAAATGAATTTTCCTTAATGGGATGTAATCAAGCAAAGAATAAGATTATACTCTATTACGAGCTGTAATTTACTGAAGCTATATAAAAAGACACCGTTGTAATTTAAAACGATGCTATAAATTTCTTATTTAGCAACAAAAAACCAACCGTAGTACAATCCATGCCTTTCGTTCTCCTAATGAGGCCTTTTGTTCAGTTTAGTTTTATTACAGAAAAAAGGAACAGGATTCTTTCAAATAAATAGTCTACGCCAAAAAGTGTATGCATGATAATTAATAAAAAATTTTCTACATCCACAATTTCACTCAATGTTCTTTTTTATTTTACAGAATGTTGCTGTTAACATACAGTTGTCAAAGAAAAAAATGAGCCACCATAATAACTTTTGTAATTCTCATCGTATGGCAACAAAATTAGTATCGATGTTAATGGCTCAAAGAGAATAAATATTATAACTATAGTACAAATGGATTAATTAATATAATTAATAATTTTTAAATATATATTTTCATTATGGATTGTGAATTTTTCGTCTATTTGATTTCATCTCTTAAAAGGAGCCTTAAGTTTTAATTTCGTAAAATTCTGTTTTTAAGTTTGAGTTATGGTGGGTTAATGTTATTATATCTATCGTTAAATTAAAGAATCAAATATTGGATGGTAAAACTTTTTCTACTAAGCAGTTTTAGAAGATTTTTGCGCGCCTCAACTAATAGACTTTTTTACCTGTGCTAACACATTGTTATTTTGAAAAAATAGTGTTATCAAAAAGGCGTAGGCATTAAATAAAGGATACGTAGTGTTGGGTTCAAAGGATAGTCATTATAATTATAACAATATTTGTTTGCATAAGGTATATTCACATTGCTAAGATATATTTCAATTAATGTTTTATCGTCTACTTTTATTTTAGTATCCAAACAGAATAATATTGTCTAATTTAATTACTGAACGTTTTCTCTTATTTTAGTATTTAATTTAATAATTGATTTGTGTAGTAGAATCGTCTGCTTTTTTTGTTGTTGTTAGCATTGGTAACGTTTTTGTAATTTAGAAAGTTTTGCTTGTGAAAATAAAAATACATTAAGAATTTGGAGAAGGTATTTTTTCGGTTGATATTAATTGCTTCTGAATTGCCTGGTTCTTGGAAGTACTCTTACTTTAATCTAATTAATATTCACTTTGAATAATTCTACTTTATTGAGAAATTAACAGAAAAAACACGTTATCACATGAAAAAATGAAATTAGCAGAGCCAATTTCATATTTATTTTTTACAATTCTTAAACCATAGAAACATTTGAAAAATCTATTATTATAATGAAAATTATTAATTATTAAATGCAGCTGTGCTAAAAGAGGAATTAAAACGTATCAAAGTTCTTATAATTTGAATTCCTTACACCATAAAACCTCTGTGGTAAATGAGGCACTAAAATGTTTAAAATTTTGCATCTTTTATTATATTATTAAAAACAGAGAGCGCTTCTTTCATTCCTTAGATGCATAAATTACGAAAATCTAATAAAATAGAGTGTTTGAAAATTAAGTCTTAGAGATTGTAAACACATGTGCCAAACCATAGTGCAAAAATATTTGTATTTGTATTTTTCCTTTTTGATTCCAGTAAATTTTCTTTAAAAAGGTCTAGTATTTTACACTTTCAGAATTATTATTATTTCTCATACAATGAACTCGACTTTTTTTCAAAACGTTATCAGAAGTCTTAAGTTAGGCACAATGCTTTCATATAATTTATAGGAAATTTGAATCATAAAATTTAATATTTAACTTAATTTAGAATTTGTAATTATTATGTTCCATGCATAGAAAGTCATATAAAAGAGTACTTCATAAAATTTTAAAATTGTTATTGTGTTAAATCTTACGCTTGATGTACCTAAATGTAAGCCCACGATTGACGAATTTAAATACAGTCATTGGTTATTACAAGTAATTATTGATTAATACTGCTTTAAGCATATAAATGTGATTTTCTTTGCATAAATAGATACAAAAGCATGCAGATGCCGATGCTTAAATATGGCACTCACTGCAATTATTCAATTATTATAAAATAACAGACACAATTACTTGACTTGGAATAAATTTCCCTCCTCAATTATCTCAAAGTTTAAACTTAAACATTTCGGTTAATTAATTCAAGAAATATGGAACTCTGAAGTTACGATTGGGCATCAAGGAATTTTAAAGGATCTTTACTGTGTATAAATTTTATTTATCTCACCTTTTGGTGTTAAGAAACAAGGAAAACGTTATAAACCGTTAGCTCTGAAGTAATCTAATGCAGATACCTAAATAATTGTTCCCAAAATCTCTGAAACTAATAATCGCATTTGAATGAAATTTTAAACATCGGCAATTCATTACACCATCATGTGTTTTCGTAACAAAAAAATATTTTAAAAACCATAGCTTTTCAAACTATGTTAAGAAAATTAATTGATCCATTAACATTATTATCTAATTATTTTTGATAGCAATGATAATTAGTTTTGATAACAATGATAATTATTTTTGATAGCAATAATAATTATTTTCGATAACAATGATTTATTTCAATTAACATTGATACAAATTTTGTGTTCAGACGAGCGGGTAATTGCTAAAGTTATTTAGGTTAACCCATTTTAAAAACGTCTGTTCACTGAAACTGCAATAATTTTTTTCAGTCAAAGAATTTCAAGAGAAATTTTTCCTCTTGGACTTAAAACAAAATGAATAATGTTTTATCACACGAATTTCTTTTGAAAACTTTCCGCATGCTTTTTATACGAAGGAAAGAAACTTTTTTCCCCTTAGAAATTAAAATAATTTCAACTTTGAGATTAATGGAACCCTAACTAATTTTTCATAGTTTGGGTTTTCAAAAATCCTAATCTATTCAAAATATACATTTAAAATAAATGTTTGATGGTGTATTTTAGAGATGGGTATGTTAATATTAATGCAATCTGCTTCAATAATGACTGTACGGGAAGCATTACTTAATTTGATTTAAAATATTGAGGATTCCAAGCAAATGGAAAATTCTGAAGTAAATTTTTGAGAAGTGCTTTGATGTAATTTCAAAGTAAGTCTTATAAAGTAGTAAAATGAAATTATAGTCCCTTTTACTTCAGAGATATACTTTTAAGTCTTTCAAAAATAGCATAAAGTATTAAGTATGCATAGAATTTCAACAATAATCGTTTTAGAAGCTGGGTTCGCTGTACACTTCCTCCTTGTATTCCATAATCACTTTTAGAAAGATACCAATAATTATAATATTAAAAATTATTAATTAAGCAATTATTATATTAACTTCTACTTTTCCCCCAAAGTACATATTAGATCAATTGAACAATCCCCGGCATGACACATAGATGGTGCTACTAGAATTAAATCCATATGTTTTTTAGTTAACCCTAACCCTCAAAAGATGCGTGTATAAATTTGACAGCTGTCGGATCATTAGTTTGTGAATTATAGCATTTTGAGTGAAGCAACTTTTGTTAATGTGAAAAAAATGGATAAAAAGGAATTTCGCATGTTGATAAAATATTGCTTTTTGAAGGGAAAAAATACAGTTGATGCAAAAACTTGGCTTGATGCCGAACTTACAGACACTGCCCCAGGAAAATCAACCATCAAGGATTGGTATGCTAAGTTTAGATGTGGTGAAATGAGCACCAAAGACGGTGAACGCCCAAAAGCGGTTGTTACCGACGAAAACATTAAAAAATCCACAAAATGATTTTGAATGACTGTAAATTGAAATTGAATGAAATAGCAGACATTCTAAAGATATCAACTGAACGTGTACATCATATCATTCACGAATATTTGAGTATGAGAAAGCTCTGTGCAAAGTGGGTGCCGCGCGAGCTCACTTTTGACCAAAAACAACGACGAGTTCATGATTCGGAGCAGTGTTTGAAGACGATCAAGCGTAATTAACCCGAGTTTTTGCGTCGATGTGACAATGGATGAAACATGGCTCCGTCATTTCACTCCGAAGTCCAATCGACAGTCATTCGAGTGGACTGCACACGATGAACCCGCTCCAAAGCGTGGGAAAACGCAACAGTCGGCTGGCAAGCTTATGGCGTCTGTATTTTGGGATGAACACGGAATAATTTTCATTGACTACCTTGAAAAAGGAAGGACCATCAACAGCGACTATTACATAGTGTTATTGGACCGTTTGAAGGACGAAATCGAGTTTATATTATATATTATTTATTTATATATTATTTGAAATATTTATTTAATAAATATATAGTAATTAAGTAATATAATTATAAATGCATGTATTTTATAAATGAACTTTACGTAAAAGTTTGCTAGCTATAATTATATATAAAATTATATATTATTTTTATTCGATAAAAATAAGCATTAAAAGGAATCAAAATAAATGAATATGCCTTAAGCCTCTTTGTTTGTCATAACCATTAAGTACAACATACTTTGTTTCAAAATTTGATTTTATATTTCATATTAAATCAAACAATAAGAACGTCTAAACATAACAAAACTATTTTTTCATAAAAAAAATGCTTTATAATTATTTTATATCATTTTTTAAAATATTTTTATATATGTTTATATTAATTTTTGATTTTATGTTTATAGATATCCTTCAAAGGATTTATAAAACTAAATAATAGTCTAGAATTTTGAATTGAATAGATATGCATATGACATAAACAAAAACTTTAAGACTGAATCTGTAATGTTCAATTTTTAATTTCGTTGTATAGTTTTGATATATAATTATCAATCATTCATTATAAATCTTCAGTTTGTGATAACGATTTTCTGTTACTTTCAATAACATTCTAGATTACTGCTTAATTTAAATGTTACTTCCGGAAAACATAATTGCAAATTTGTCTCAGGAACATTATAAATGTAAATTCTGCATTTCATAGATTTTCAGTACATGGGTGTAATGTACACGAAGAACATTTTTTTATGTGGTAGGCCTTTTAAAAAATTAAATTTTGGAAAAACAATATTCTTACTAATACATTTTGTCACAATTCTCAATAAATACTAAACAATCCATGAGGGGTTTATAAAAGAAACCTCTCCTCAACTGCGTGCATCCTTGCTATTTCACTTTCAGTCACAACGTATAAAATTCAATTAAAGTACAGAAGAAATTTTGCGTTTGTTCCAATTGATAATGGCCTAAATTAAACTGAGAAATATTCCATTAGTTAAACAAACGAATCATTCTTCAATATATTTCATCAAAAATTCGCTGTTACGCAAAATTCAATTTTATTGGTATGAACAACGAATAGAAACTCAGTAATGCAATATCCCCTACAGCATTATTTTGCTGAATGACTTAATTGCTTCAATTTCTTAAACAAGCATTTTTACAAAATTTTAATACTTGGAGAAGATTCACTTGGGTAAACCTTTTCACTAGAAATTTACTCAAAGAGAATATTTCATTTAATAGAAAGAATTCCTTTTAGAAATATTAAGCAAATTGTTTTGAAATACTTCATCTTTTGAAGGACTGTGAAGAATGTACATCTCGGCTAAATAACTGTCTGTAATATGGACAAAGCAAGAATGAGGCGTTCATATTAAGCGTTTTCTAACGGGAAAGTATGTCAAATTAGTATATATAAAATTAGCTTCTTTTAGTTATTAAACCAACAAAAGACTGCATTAGTGATCAGAGTAAGATACATTAAAATTTGGGCAAGGAGAGATTCGAAAGAAGAGTATTTAAAGCCTTTTAAAATTGCCTTAGATCTTACTTATTTAAGTATGGATATTTAACTGAATGAAAAATAAATTATAAAGGTAGTTTACACTAATTGGTTAAAGACCTTTTTTTCTCTCAACAGTCTTAGACACTAGGGGCTAATCTTCTGTCTCTCTCTTTGGTCGTAAATACTGATTGGTTCTCATTTTAAGGAAAAATAAAATAAAGTCTGTAATAGACGAAACAAAAACAATAATGTCTTATCATCTCCTAGATAAGCAGTATTTATTTATTAAATAGATCAATTCTGTAATTGCTTTAAAAGAAAGGGCAATTAAATGTTAATTCAAATTAAATTTAAAATTTTATATAAAATGTATTAGCATTGCTTTCCTATCAGAAGTATATTTTACTTTACTTTTACTTATATTTTCATAAATGTAATTTTTACACCAGGGAAAAATAAGTTATATATATATATAGTTACATATATAGGATCCTACATATACATTTCACTTGTATACATTTAAATTGATATTAATTAAACCAAAAGGAACTAAATTATAATTGCAATTCAGTGATTTATATGTTTATGCAGAATATCTTTAAATTGGAGATTCTATAATACTGGATAATTAATGGTTTTTGTTACAATAAAATATATGTCTTTGCAATCTCTGTTTAGTAAAATATAAAATGCACAAATTACTTTAACAAATCATGAAGATACTTTCTAGTAATTTCAGGATAAGAATAAATTTTTGACATATATAAATATATGAAATAGAATAATATTCAAGTTTTATAAAAATTGAATAAATAAAGATCTTTAATTTATTAATTTAAGAATTATGAAGCGACTAATATTTACTATTGAACGTTAATATTAATGATTTAATGATATGTGATAAATATCTGCTTGAAATCACGACTTTAAGAATTCTAACAGCTTTTGAGTCAGGTTTTAGTTGAAGTATAGGAAATATCATCTTTTTTTAATACCAAATATAATAGAGAGTTACTTTTTATCATATTTTCGTATTCTAATTTATATTATATTTTCCATGTAAAGAAAAATTTGTACAGTAAAGAAAACTCCATTTTATTTAGATTTATCTTTGGAATTACTTTTATATCAACTAATAAATTCCAAAATTAAGGGATTAGAAAAATAGAAGTTTTGTATAATGCTCAAATTTTGATTCGTAATCTCATCTATAAGAAAATCCTTCTACACTTTTTCAATGTTTAAATACGATTTATTATTCTTTTCTGTGTCTCTATTGAAATTTTTCCTTTAACTATAATGACCTTTAGTCCGAAAGGAAAACTGAAGAAATAATTGAAAATACTTTTATAAACCTTTTTTTCTCTTCTCGGTAGATATTAGTAGAATTTTGTACGCCTCTTTTGAATATTATTTCCTTTGTATTATAATAGAAAGCAATAATAAAATCTTAAGTAAAATGTATATGGTAAGCTCCTTAAAAAAGAAAACAGCTGTATTACATTAGCTAAACACCATTTATGGTAATATATAAATATATATCGCTACTTCCTTACTAATATTTCATTATGAAAAGTAAAAATTTTCCGTCAGAAATTCCATTGAAATAATTTTGAAAGCATTTTAATTTGTTTATTTATTAAAGTTTGTAGCTTAAGTTATTCACTTTAGGTTTTTATTTTCATTTCAGAGAAGAGTTTCATTTTTTATTGTTTTGGAATACACAAATCATCAAAATAAATAATTTCAGCATGTTTAAATAAAATGTTGTTCTTCATCCTCTTGAACAAAAAGAATTCTAATAGTACAGTGATAGTAAAAATTTAATTAGTCATTAGAATAAAACATTATAAAAATAAAACTACTTAGATTTACAAAATGTGTTTTAACTTGGATCTATCTTTTTTTACCCTTCAACTAACACTTTTAAACTTTAAATAATGCTATTTCAGTTCAAAATCTCTCATAATGAATTAAATGTGATTTATGTATATTAGATAAGAACTATTAAAGAATAGTTAATAGGATAAAACAATTATATTTATAAGAAGCAAAGAACATTAAATAAAATTAATGTTAGAGAGTGTGAATTGAAGCTTTAAGTGAAGGAATAAGTGAAGTGTAAGAAGTTACCTGATCATAGCCAGAAAGAATCTACAAGTGAAGTGAATCTTCATGTGTTGCTTGCTCTATTTAAGACTAGAATACGATTAGTTCAATACAGATAAAACTTTTTATAATACTAACCTTCAGAATCATATGCATATAGGAACTATTCCCACTGATATATGTGGCTAGAGATTGACCATTAAATAGTCATAGATCTGAATAAAACAACTGGATATCACCACTATGAGGCTGAGGCCTTCTATTCATTTGATTATCTTTATTAGTGACTTTTACATATCAAGAAGGAAGTTATAATGAGAAATTACAATGTGCATAATTAATTATATGTAATTAGGTAATCCTATTTCTTTGATATAGTTTTTTAAACAAACTTTAAGAATAAGGAATACCTAAAGAAATTTATGAATCACTATGTGTGTGTGTGTGTGTGTGTGTGTGTGAGCAAAAAAAAGTTCCTACTTTTAAAAATATACTTTTTTGTACTCAAACAAGTTTAAATATCTTTGTGAGGAGTTTGGGAGAAATAAATATTTTTTCTTATAAATTGTTTTACATTATTTTTTTAAGAACCCGAAGAAATCAAAGTGGCACTTTAATTACAGAAACAATGGTCAAACAGCATAAACCTTCTTCTGTGCAAATAAATCTTTTATAACAAATTTCTTTGTCGAACCTTAGCAGAAAATAACTTATGATTGCGTAAAGAGAAGAAGTGTGTGTATTATAAGCTTAAAAATTATAAATGAGAGAAAAAAGCGTTTGCTCATTTAAAGGACTTCGATTCTTCGAATTCAAAATAAGTTAAGAAAATTACACAAAACAGTTTTATTAGAAATAAAGCCACTTTGTAATAAAGCTATTTTGTTGAAAATCGAATGAATAAAAAAGCTATACTAAAATCTTAATACATTTCACCCAATCAATGAAATAAAATAAAGTAAAATTGTATCAAAATATTTATATCTCGTTTAAAAATTTACATTTCATGCTTTAAAATATCATAAAAATTTATTACATGTTATCATATAATAAGCAGATACTTTGCTCATGAAATATTTTCCAAGAATTTATTTAAATTACTTTACTTTATATGAAGACTATATAATAACGAAAAATCAAAATTGGACTGCAGGAAGTATTCAATATTTCATGCAAAAATAAGAAACTGATTCTTAAATTGTGTGCTCTTGGAAAAGGCATATTTTATTTAATTTGACATAATGAGGTGAAAAACAAGATACAATTTTATTGTGAATGCAATTGATTTTCACAGTGAAAAAAATGAACCTTTGTAATTTACAATCCCTCTATAAATACTGTATACCTATAAAACTTTCGAAACACAATACAGCTCTTTCAAACTTATAATTAAGCTTTAATTTATTTTTTTACAGCAAGAAGAAGTTTTTTTAAGTTTATTTATAAGAAAGAGCTTGTACGCAAAAAAGAAGATGTGAGAAATAATAACATTTTCTGTATCCAGAACTTTATACCGGTTGTAAATTTCGCTCTGTGTTCTTATTCAGTTTATGGAGTGATTCTACTAACATATATTGATACCTATAGAGCTCTAACGTTGTTGGAAGGTAATATATCTGACTGACTCAATATTCATGTAAATAAAAAGTTTTTCTCTTGTGTTTATTAAAAGATGGATAAAATTTGTTGCCTTGAATTTATTTTATAATATTTTATTCGTAGGATCTCTTTATATTTCGATATTAGACATAATAAATTTTTAAAAACCAAAACAATCACAACTTTTAGAATAATAGCACTCTGAAAGTAAATTAATGACTGAATTTTAGAATAAAAACATCTAAAACTTTTTAAAATGTACATTAAAGGCAATTATTTAGTAGCATATTTCAGAGAAGTTGGTTCGATACAATGCTGATTGCTTTGAAAATGAGTGTTCGGGAAGTAAAGTACTCATTTAATTTGATTCTACATAAATTGAACATTTTAAAGTCTTTTGAATGAGATTATAGGTATGAAGTAACATAATGAAATTATAATACCCTTTGAGAATAAAAGCTACATTTTAAGTCTTTTAAAAAGTGTATTAAATTTTTAAGCCAATGTATGAATAAAACGATATGCCTTCTCAATATCTAAAACTTTTCTTCTTCCCTTTTCTTAGTGATACTTCTTAAGATATTCATTCTTAAGAGTAATGTACAATTTTATTAATGCGCTCGAAAAAATGGTAATTTTTTTAAAAAACGATATGAACTTTGAAATTATATATCAGAATTATGTATTTGTACTTTTTTTTTTATTTATTTATAGCGAATCACCACAATTTTTCTTTAAAAAAAAATCCAAATTGGCTTTATTAATTTAGTTTAAAATCTTCTAAAGCTTTTTTTTTCTGTTTAGTTCACTAAAAGGTAGAATTATTCAAAATGAATATTATTAGTGTAATGTAAGCATATTCCGAGCCCCAGATTCCTCAGAAGCAACTACTATCAAGAAAAAAATATAATTTCTTCAAATTCTTGATACAATTTTGTTTTCCCAAGCAAATCATTCTAAAGTATAAAATCATTGTCAATGTTAAAAACAAAAACAAAAAATAAAATAAAAAGGAGTTATTATGCCACAAAAATTAATTATTAAATTAACTATATATAAATAAGAGCAAACGATAAATTATTAAAGTAGACAATAACATTCTGTTCGGATACTAAAATAAAAGCAGAAAGTAAAAAATTAAATTAAATATATCTTTTCAATGTAAATATGTCTTAATCAAACTAAATGTTATTGTTCTTGTACAGGATGCACAGCCAGTGAAAAATGAAGTCTCACCAAATAAAAACGTACTTAATATTAAAGCATTTTGTTACTCTTGTAATAGTTTTTCTGTACATAAATAATCTCGATATTTTTAAGATTTCAGCACTGAAACTTACCACACATCATTTTATCTTTTATTTGAATTTAATTGCAATTTAATAGAAAAATATCATTCTATAAATTTAACTGTGAGCGCTTAAAAATGAATGAGACATTCTTATTCATTTTAGACATACGGTAACTGTTGCATTAACGGTATTAAAAATTATTGTATCAAATAATAACCTATTACAAGCGTAAATCGAATTTATAATATGTTGCTGTTATGTAAGGTATGATTCAGTCGAATGTAAAAAAAAATAAATCGTCTGCTTTCTTCGTTGCGTTAAACAGTTAATATGAAAACTTCTCAAAAAATAATTGTCGACGGAAGACTAATGAATGATCATTCGTGAAGAAATTATTTCTAAATCACTTAGAGACTGGGAACGTATCGCCATGCCATTACACGTCTCCCTAATTTTATAATGCATTGAACATCCATGTGAGATATAAATATTCAATTATCTGTCACAATGTCTAATTCTAATTGATGTATACATATAATTCTAACTTTATAGTACATTTCTACAGAAATGTCTTTATTATTCAAACAGTTAATTTGAATTTTCACATTTTTTTAAAGAATATGTTATAATCGTGACTTCTTATTTATTTAAAGTTATAAATATCGCGAGTTCTTAAGGGCGAAGTGAAGTTCTATAACAGCCAAAAACTTCTGGTATTTCATATGAATGCTTTTTTAATTAAAAAAAAAAAAAAGAACAGATCATCATTGAAATCTTAAGTTTTGTAAGAGAGAGATTTTCATCTGTAACAAATTCGATAATATATAAAAAATTTAACAAAATTTGTAATGAACATTATCGAAACAAATATCTCATTAAATTTAACCCCTTAACAAAAACTAATTATAAAAAATACACCACTTACAATGTTGCATGTAAATAATAATTTTACATTTAATAATGTGTATTTTATGCAATTAAAAAATCATTTCTCTTAAAATTAACTGAATCGTTTTGAATTATATTTTTTGTTTTAAGATCTTCTAATAATATATTGCTAGTTATTAATATTATTTTATCCTTTAGAGAGAACACTTGAAAATTTCAACTGCACATAATAGTAAATGTTTCTAACACACAAGTATTTCTTTCAAAGAATTTTAAAATGAACTTCTTTTCATATTTTAATCCAACCATTAGAAATCAAATTAAAAATTACCGTTTTATGATATTTTTGTAGATAGGAGAGTGTTTAAAAAATTTTAAAAATGCAGTAGATCTGATTCTCGTTGGATGTTGTAAAGGATCGCACAATCAACTTCATTTTTTTTCCTTTGGTGTGTAAATCCTGATTTACTTTCTCTTTATGAGAGAAATAAAGAAGTGATTATCACAGAAAAGAACTATAAATACTGATTTATCTTTACTACTGAATGAAATATCGTTCGTATTTAAGAATAAGAATATACCTTAAACCTACCTTCTTCAAAGAGCTTGTACGAAATTTGGAACATATTTTCAAACCTAAATGTTTTATAAATTCCATGATATTCTGTATAATTCACATATATCTCTACATTATACTACGTTTTTAAACATTAGAAACATTCCTTAATAAACATTTTTTAACTATTTAATGCAAAAAAATGTTTAACATTACAGTAAAGGAATTTCAAAGACCGCTTTATTTCTCATCTATTCTAACTAAGAATATATTACAAACATCTCAAGATTCTATTTCTTTCCACATAACAAATGACTGTGGTAGCTGTGAGGAAAGGGTCGCAAGCCAGCGGCCGATATTATTTCAGACGAGTCATATTAGATTTGAGGACAGATTCTTCTAAATATCTTCATGTGAAGTCACCCATGTACGTTAAATATGTAAAGGCTCCAAGTTCTCATTTAACGTGGCGTAGAAACAAAGATATTAAGAGAGAGTTCTGTTGAAAATTTACGTTTAATTCTCTACCTCACCTGGAATTTCCTATAGATGTATTTTCGCATTGAAGTGTAGGCAGATCATGATGTCCGACCCTTAATCCAAAGCCCTTATACCATCAGAAATATCAGATTTTTAATCTTCAAATGCTCTTCTATATTGAATAGTTTTCGCATCCTGTGTAATCTGCTATTACTGACCTTAAAATATAAGGGTACTGGGATTTTCTTGTTTAAAGGGTACTTTACTTCGGTTGTTAATATTGTTGAATTAATAGAATGCAAGTTACCTGTAGCATTCTTATGTTTAAATATGTAGTATTGTGTTTGACGTTTTATTAATAATTGGTTCAAATGAATTTAATGCTTAAATTTCAAACTTTTTTAATTTTGTAAATGGTTTTTGAATCACTATATAAACTAAAACGATTCTGTTTTAATTTTAATTCTCATCAAGCTCTTCTTACGTATCGTCTTCCGGTTTAAAATTACGAGGTCTATGGTCATCAGCTCTCGTGTTGCTTCTAAAGTATGACGTTTATAAGTTAATAATTTATTTTCTAAATTTCTTTCAATTTCGGTCAATTATCTCCGATACTTTTTTAAAATACATATTTTCATAACATTAAGGTATTTCACATTTAAGATGTATATAATAATTAACATAACTTATTCATTTTTATCAAATGAAATGGCTCGTTTGAATATCACAATATTCTTTATTAACTGTAATAAAATTAGTAAACGTATATAAAACTACAAGAGGATCTATATTCACATCAATTAAAGGTGTAATTAATGCACATATATATATATCCATTATTGCAACATTATTGTTTGTAAACATTAATTGTTTATAGTAACTATAAAATTTTCACGAGCATGTAATGCTAGTTATTAGTCAATGATAATACATTGAGTATAACAGAACTCTAAATGCAATAACTAAATTATTCAGTAAACTTAATTGTTTTTATATCACTAATATTAAAATATGTTTTTTGAGAAGTTACCCTTAAGTATAAAAAAATTTGTTTTTATAAACGCAATAAGTGTGCTCAAAGAGAGGGAATGCGTTTCGTTTTTTCATTATTTTCATGTATTCAAATTCCTTTAATTTCTGTTCAATATTAAAATCTTAAGCGAAAATTAATCTTTTTATTATTTTTAATTTTTTTTTTTCATATTGTAGTATCCTAAGTGAGAGATAATTCTTAAGTGCTTTTATAATTTTAAACAAAATAAGCTACTCTTAAGGAGTTGTGCATTTTTGCAGTCTTTTAAGATTTTATCTTTAACACGATTTTTACATTAATTTTAATTATTCACATATATCTGTGGCCATTTTTTAGATTAAACGTAAGTATGTATCCTAATGCTCAAATGTTCTGTTTCTTAATGTTAAGAAATCTAATTTTTTTCAATGCATTTTCCTACA
>BMAW01039594.1:0-12683 GCA_019974015.1 Nephila pilipes | reverse complement strand
CCCCCTCATTTTTTTTTTATATGTTTTCTTACTTTTTCTTCATCTTTTTCCTTCGTGACTCTCTTTTTTTGTTTTTTTTAGTGTGTGTGTGTGTGTGTGTGTGTGTGTGTGTGTGGTAAAAAAGAATAAACTATTAAAAAAAGAACTGACATTAAAAAAAGATTTTGGAATATTAGATTTTAATTTTGAGGATAACAATATTATCAAAATCATTAAATAATTACTTTTTGACCTTAAGATAAAAGAAATTTTACTGTGTGGAATTTTCTATATGTTAAAAATAAATTAGAAATCTTATACATCCATATTATTTAGGATATTACCAACTATTTAATAATTAGGTATAATATAAGGAAAATAAAGAAGAACATCAAAAAATTGAATATTGAACAATTGTTAAATGAAAAAAATATTTCATTATGATTAGTTTTAGTAATACCTTTACTAAACATATCAAAATTTCTTCTTATTAAAATATTAAAATTTAAAAAACTTATAAATGCATTAAGAAATAGATAGCTTATTTTTAACTGTAATAGTATCTTTGCTTTACAGAATAAAACACTATAATAGTAACTCTCCAAACATTAATAAAGACTTCATTAATGAAGAACATGTTATTACCGATGAGTAAAAATTGTTAAAAACATTTAGAGTATTATATATCCCTTAATGCAGGGGTCGGCAAAGTGGTCGTATTAACCCCCGGGGTCCATATAGTATAATTATTGATCGATCTAATTCATGGGGTTGATTAGTGGTCGATAAATGAATACCAATGCTATTCAATCGCAAATTTATTGACAACATTGCCGTATGTACATTTTTCGTTCGGAATGCCATTAGTAATTACAATATATTAATTAAAGTTTATATAAAAGGTTATAGCTTATCTAATTTCTCATTCAAACATAATTTTTTAAATAATTATTTATCTTTTTTACCGTTTAAAGTATGCTTGTCTCGTGATGGAATCTCTTTCTCAGACTTTTGAGAAATTATTCTTGCTCCATTTTGTTACAAAAAGGCCCAAATTGCAGTACAAGCCCTTAAATCACGACTGTTTGATAAGCTTTGCGAGTAAAATAATGAGCTATCAAACAAATTATTGCTACACACAAAAATACTATAGTTGTCAAGTAGTGCATTTTTACAAAAAATTGTTGAACGCTTAAGCAGTTACAGAATCTCTTCCTGAAATTAATGCAGCCTCAAGTTGTAAATCACAAAAATATAAGAAACATATTTCTTATTAATCTGATGTATTTGCAAAGTTCAACGATATTCAAACACGTCACCAAAAAAATTATATTACATTAATTAAATAGAATATGGGGCTTCAAGGCAAAATAAGACTGAAATCAACAAATTTTGAACTAAATATTGCTAATCTAGCTAAGATTCATCAAGCACATCTTTCTCACTGATTTTTGTCAAAATTTGATTTTGTCAAAATCAAAAGAAAAAGAAAGTTAACTGTTTCTTAAATTATTTATTTTATTTTTGGAAAAGGTAAGTTGTTTCTTCTTTTTTCATCATTTTTATAGAGGGGATTGATCAGAGAATTTTAAAATGTTCAAATCGATGATCAAATAGTTTAGTGGCCCCTGCGTAAATGTCTTAAACAATTAAATTTAACCTAAAGTCTTAACCTTTAGACTGATCATTTCAAACAATAATAAATATACTATTATAAATAAGATTAGTAAAAATTTTAATACATTTATATTTCTAATTTTGATCTTTAATATGGTTTACCAGTAGAAGCTTTGGAATTGTATAAATACTGTTTCAATAAAGACATTAATCCCTAAAATTTTAGGACGAATGATAGTAGGTATAACAAAAAAAAAAAAATTCGTTATAAAACTCTAAAAGGATTCTCTATTGTACATGTAGATAAAGTAACTAGCAATTACAGGTAACGTAATTATCTTCAAGTGTTAAAACTTTAAAACGATTAATAAACATCTTGAAAAAAAAATAATTTTTTCACTAAAATTAAAAACAGTTGAAAGAAATTAAAGAAATTAACTATAGAGCCGTAGACCATTATAACTGGAAATAAATGTCAGTATATACATACATGTTTGAGCAAACTAATGTTATACATTTTCAATGCAGTTTTAGTGAAGGCCAAGAAAATATTTTTGCGACAAACAAATTTTTTAATATAAAAAGTAAAAATTACAATAATATATAATCCTATGAAAACAAATTTCCATGTGTATTTCAATACGGGTATTTGCTAAGAAATCAAATTTCACTTTTCAAACCATAATACGGCGTTTAATTAATTATGAATTTCTAGAATTTATAATTTTTAAATAATTTATTTAAAATTATATTTAATTGTACATATTATTCATAAAACAACTTGTAATATTATACATGCACTGCTTATACTGAATTAAACAATATATAGCCGTGGACAAAAGCATTAAATTGTTTTAAGTATTATCTCGATACGTTAACTGCAAAAATATTACTCGAAATCATTTAATTTTTTATTCAATATTTCTATCGAGTTTAGGCAACAACGTAGGCAAAACTCATGGCCCATTCAGAAGCCAATAAAGTACTATCACGACACTAAACGTTTTCTTGCAATAAGTATTAGTCTGAGCTAATTGCTTTTAGTGAACACTTATACGCTCAAGTTCTGTTAGTTTGACCCAAATCATAAAAGGAATCTTTTTTTTTCTTTCCAAAATGTAGAATAAAGAGAACTTAGTCAAGTGATGTTTAAAAATACAATTTTTAATGGAACAGGGCATTAATCACCATGAAGTTGCAAAACGTGTAAAATGTTAAAGATGTGCCCCTCAATACATTATCAAACGAAGCAAAATCCCTGGTTCACTTTTAAATTCCAAAAGAATGGGAAAGAAAGATCATTATAATCAGAGAGATGTTCAAATTGCCTGTTTAGAGAGATGTCAAGTAAACATTATCTAAGGTGGCTGCTGATTTATCGATGACAAAAAAAAATCATGCTTAGAACCACCAGAAAACTTGGCAATGGGAATCTCAAAGGTTGTCAAGCTAGGAAAACTCAAAGGCTCACCAAAAAAATGTAAATATACTAAACAAAAACTAATCCTTTTCTGTAAGGTGTGATTAAACACTATCACCTTACAGAAGAAGAGTGGTTTTGTAGTTTGAGATCTGACAAATCTAAATATCAGGTGCATGTTAAATAACTGACATTTATTAGAAAACAGCACTAGAGATTCAATGTACGTATAAATTATTGTCAAATAGCTTTAAAAAGTTAATTAAGGTAAATTTTTTATTTTAGGTGTTCAGCACACCTGATGTGTGAGCCATAGAATAGGCGAAGAATATCTCCCGAAATGTATATTATCTATTGTTAAGCCCAGAGGAAGCAATATTATAATATGAAGATGCAGGGCAGCCAATGCTTAGGACGAAATGGTCATCTATGACAAACAATGAACTGTAATCAATACATAAATGACTCAAAACGACCTTGCAGAAATCACTTTCTCAGATTTTTTAGGAAAAAATATGTGTTGGATTAAATTCCTATTGGACAGTGCTACAGGCGATAAATCTTCTACGACTATGAAGTGGCTTAGAGACAAGGTCGTAAATCTCCTTTAGTGGTTCAAACAGTTTCCATAATTCAACCGTATGGAAGACTTTTGGAGTATTCTAAAACTCAAGTTCAGAGAGTATCCCAATACGTCACAAGAGACATTAAAGAACATCAAATTGAAAAAATGAAAATAAAAACTAAAGAACGAATGTTGGAAAATGATGAGTATCAATCTGTAAAGAATTATTGCCGTAATTAACGTAGAAGTGCAAAAATAGTTTAACAATATCTCACAATTCACTACATACTCAATCACAGTTTTTAAGCAATCGTTATTTGGCTATTTTGTTCCATTTTTTCAATTTGAGGTTCATTATTAATAATTGTAATAATATTATAATTATTATTATAATTAAAGCATATATATAAAATATGAAAATTGCAAGGTAAAATAAATAATTTTATGCAATTTTAACAAAATTCTAGAATAATTTAAATATTACTACTATTATATTGTTACAGTTTAAATAGATTGTTTAATACATGTTTAGTTTTATTTATATATCGCAGATGACGACTCTCGAATTATTTTAAAAATTTAATTATTTTGTTAGTAATTCATTAAGCATGATATAATACTTAATTGGAATGAATATTTTTTAAATTTTTTTCTGGTAATTTTACTATTTTATGTGTGAAGTTATTTTAGTACTTTTCCCAATTTTATGAATTTTTTGGGATTTTCCACAAAGCTATTTGCAACGAATTTTGAAACTATATATGAGCATTTTTATTATGATATTAAATTTAGCTTCATTTCGATACATAATAATAAGATATATATTAAGACAAAGATTAAATTTAATTTTTTTAATTTAGAAGTAGGTACGTTTTTTTAAAAAAATATTTGTATTTTTTTTTTTTTTTGATACATTTTAGAGTGCAATGTATTGAAATAATTCAATTGTTGTTTGCTCGTTATTTGTACTCTTTTTTTAATATTTATCAATTTTAATTATAAAGTAATAGCTAGGGAGAAGGGTTGGATCCATTAATACATGCTTAACAACAAATTCAAAGGCCAAAGTCTGATGCAGCGCACTAAAATACTATTTCACAATTTTGGTTCTTTATTTTCCTGGTTTATTCTGACTTTGTTAAAAATATTTTTATGTCATAGATTAATTTTTTCTATGATTTAAGAGTTCATTATTAAATCCTATTTATTAAAATATAAATCATAACTCAAAAAATATTTATAACTATAATTCTTCTAATATAAGTATGTTAATGATATTTTTAGAATGAATACTATATTAATATTCAGTATTATGATGTATATTCATAAATTTGTGTGTATTCATGAGAGTGAATAATTTTATCTATGATTCACTGTATTCTTTGAGTTAAGCTTAAACCATTATAATGTGTAAGCAATTTTAAGTGTTTTAAAAATTATATACGAAATGGACTCGCGTTAACCGTTTTAAACATCCTTTAATGTACACCGATGCTTAATTTTAGATTATTTATAAGAAACTATTTCCACACATCATTTTAGTTTCTATAGATTACATGTGTATTTAAAATGTTGTTGCAAATTTTAATTGACTACTGATAAATGTTGTCAAAGACAAAGACATAATTCAGTCGTCCACTGCAATATTAAAATGATAAATCATCCGCATTTTCTGATGCGTTAAACTATTATTATGCAAAATTCTATCGAAATAATTGTCAAATAGTAGCTAATAAAAGATTTCTGATGGCGAAGTTATTGCTAAATGACCAAGATTGGGAACGCATCATCATATCATTGAATTTCTCATTGATTTTAATACGAGCGAGCATCCAAGCGAGATATAAATATTCAATTAGAATTTCAATTCCCTGTCACAATGTTACGTCCAAATACTATATCTGCATTCTACTTAATTCACTTTATGGTACATTTCAATCGAAAGGTTTCTAATGATTTGAACAATCATACGACTAATCACAATTCTCCTTTAGAATTTCATATTATGATGTATCTTATCATTTATTTAATATATCAAAATTATCTAAAATACCAATGTATAATATATACTGCTGCAGCATTTAAACATTTCTGCTGTTATACAAGAATACGCAGACCTTCAGGATTTAGAAAAGCGTCATTGAATTGTGATAAATATAAATTTTAGGGCATTATGCCCAGTGATAGTATGATAATCAATAATTACTATTTAAGTACGGTTTATAATGAGCAAAATTAGAAACATTTTTTAAAGATTTTTTAAACATTTTTAAAGATAATTAACTATAGAAATTTTCTTTTCTTTTCTATTGTAAATCGCTCATTGTATTAAAATTTTCTATAATGTTTTATACGTAAATTAAAACTTTTGAAATCTTTCGCAAATTTATGGGGGGAGAGGGGGTCCAAGACGAATCTCCACTGAAAATGTTATGTCTAAAGCTTTAGAATTTATGTCTACGCGAGAACTTTTAGATAAATTTGATTTTTAAAATTTTTCCAGTGATTTCTCACATTAGATCTCTAGTTATTTAATATATCTCTTATAAACTTTTTAATAACTCAAAACAATATAATTCAAAGAAAATAATATTTAAAGATACATGCATAAGTTTCAATTTTCTATCTCCTTAAACTATTAAATACAAATCGCACAGTTTTAATTTTTGTTATTTTATATTATTTCTAATATTATCTGATAACTGCATATTTTAAATATTATTTCAAAGTTATGTAATTACAAATTTATTTGAAAAATACAATACATTGAAATTATAGCAGAACACTAATATGTTACTCTTATAAGATTTTAAAACGTTTTTTAAATGTGCTAAGTTTTATAATGAATGAAATTCTTAAGGTCTTCGTAACAAGAAATTTTATTGTAATTCTCAAAATAACCATCTGAGATTTACAAAATAATTTTCCTTAAGTGCATCATATATTTTTTGGATCCTATTCGTTACGAATTATAAAATTTAAATACAATGAAAATTCTCCATCTTGTTCGAATTCGTAATAATGGGATTTAATTTTCTTAAGCCTTTTCCGTTTGTGAGACGGTTGCCTAATTCTTCAAATCATTTCATTAAAATTCCACTTCAACTTAGGATTTTAATTTCATTTGTACCATATACGAATAAACATTATGTAATAATGAGTCTGCCCTAAAGTGTTGTTTTGATTAAAGGATTAACCACTTTGTTTCCTCAAAAATCACTTAGGTAGTCAGTAACTAAGGATATTGGTAGATTATTGATCGTCTATATATTAATTTCCCATTTACAAGAAACACAAAGGCTATGTTCGGTAGACCTCGTAAATTTGAGCCCTACGAAATGAAAATGAAGATACTTAATCTATTACCCCACTTAAAGTTAAGAATATGTTTCACTCAAAAGTTTTTGCTCTATAAATCTATAAATTTCTGTAATTTAAAAGAAATATTTAAGGTTAAGAAATTATTCTTGAATTTCTTTTTGTAAAGAATTAAGATTCTAACAAGAAAATATTGCTTTTAAATACCTTTTTATCTTAATTAAGGTGGAATACTAGTTAATCCTTGTATGTATATTATAGTTAAAGTTTCCTCGTTACATTAACTTTCTCATACTAATTTTATTTGAATTCGCTCTTTTCGTAGTAAAATCAGTTGAAATATTATATTAGGGAATCAGAAACAATACATTATTTAGGATATTTTTTCAGAAGAGAAAATTCTTTGAAGCTTCTTAAAATTTCAATGGATAAACTTTGTTTCGTTTGGTAATAGCAACTAATCGCTATCAATTATCCCCGTGGTTTCAAATAATTGGTCGAAAATTATTTTTGTTTAGAAAAGTATATAAATAGTCTTAAATACCGGCTTTTAATGAAAAGGTTGATCTCCTGTTTTCCTTTATGGTTCGTAAATTTTGATTAGTTCTTATTTTATGAGTGAAATAAAATTTGTATTACTAGAAGAAAAAAACTAAAAGGGGTTATTTATTTTCTCTTCTAAATAAAATGCTATCTTCCTTAAAGATTTAAGAAATCCTCTTTAACTACTATAAGCTAAAAATATATTTTTTTCGTCGAATAGTTTTGGTTTTCTTGGACAAAACATTTTATTGTACAAAGTAAAAATTTTGATTTGAAGAAAAAAATTATAATAAGTTCAATTATAGTATATTTTTATCATAAATATGCTATTCATTTTGCGAATTATTTTAATAATTTACAATTAACATGTGACTTACGTAATAGTTTCAAAGAAAGACTGATACTAATTTCAATAAACTTTCAGTTTGTTTTTAAAAAGAAACATTTAAATTATGACTCAACTCATCCGATTTCTCACTGTGTTATATTCAATCCATTGAAAGATTTTTTTCTGAAAACCACATGATAGTAATTTTCTAAATACTTCGAAAGAAGAAATCAATGTGCATTCGTTAGTGATTGATCGTTTCTCCTCATGAAGTTCATCTAAATATTTTTTAAAAAAATGTTTGCTTAGATTACAGGGAAGTAAAAAGAATACAAATGTTTGTTTTTTTATTAAGACTTAATCGTTATATTTCAACAAAAATTTCTTTAAAATTGTGATGTGGTATTTTTAATGGATGATACGTTGTAAAGATTATATTTTTTATTATCAAGGAACAAAATTTAATTTTAATAAAAAAAAGCATTATTAATTAACAGAAGCTTTGTTTCATATTTTTATTGCATTAAATGGCATTTAATGGCTTTTATTGCATTATATGGATTAATTGCATTGAAAATCAAAATGAAAAGGAATAAGATAGAAAAATTCCAAAAGTAGGCAGTTTAGGGCATTTCTATAAAGTTAACACGATATTTTAACTAAAATTAGTAGTGTTATTAATTACAATGTAACAAACAATATTTAAATTAAATGCTATTTACATCCATTAAATATTATTAAAATTTTATCAGCAAAAGGTGCAAAGCCCAATACTTTTAAAAAATTAAAAATAGACTACTAAATAAATATTTCTTCTGAATAAAATTTGTTTTACTAAATAAGTTAGACACAAGTATTTTGTTTATTATTCATATACAGTAATTAATTACAAAAAGGTGCAAGTGATTTTGTTCCCGACTAAATAATTTTTTTTATAATTCTTAATATTCGTAATTTTTAGATTATTATCATAATAAATGTGTGTTCCTTTCATTTTTACATTCTTTAAAATATAAGTTCATTCTTTTAATCAGATTTTTTTTTCACTTGATAAATTTCATTTGTTTTTTAGAGTTACAAATGATTCTACAATCCTAAATAATGATCACACCATATTTAAAGCTGAAAAAGAATTGGATGCATACTGTTGTATATGAAAATAATGTAAAATACAGTTATGCTGAGGAAATAACTAAGTGGTAGCGGTCAGTTACAGATACTCAGTTACTCCTCAGCATTAGATAAATATCTTAATTAAAACTTGAAATTAAAGAGAATTGAATTAGCTTGATGTCTTACACGTTCAGAAAATAAAGATTCAATAAAACAATTCTTGTATAAGTAAACAAAGAAATTTTACAGTGATTATTTGATGGAATAACTGGTATAGTTTTCTGTATTCATGTATTCTTAAATTTATTATTTTATAATTTTTGCTTTTTATTACTTTTCTGTTTGCTTAATTGTAGTATGAATTAAATTCATGAGTAGCAACTTATTATTATAAGAATAGTTCATTATTATTTATTTCGGGAAAAGGTATTCAATTTTGAAATAGTACATAAATGGTGCCTATATATATACATATTTATATTCGAATGATTAAATTGTAAAAATTTAAGAAATACCTAGTGAGAAAATTACTGCTCACTAACATTTTGCTCTACTACCAAGAATACTTCCTCACTATTATTTGAAAATAATCCTACTTTTAGAAATTAAAGATATTATAAAGATTCTAACATGGCATGTAGTATTAAGTAATTTTTTAAAACTTTAACATTCTCGAAATCTATTATACTGAAGAGTTGTTTGTAAATTAGAAGTTTTAAATTCTATTTTTATGTAACAACAGAAATGTTTTTCAACCACTACTCCTCAAAAAAAATAATTTTAAAATTTTCGATTTATAATTATATTTAAGCTTTCCCACAATAAAAGTTTAAAAGTTGTAAAACATTCAGGCAAATCTTACTTCAAAACGTGACATATCTAATTAATATTTTTATATAATCTCGAATATTAAGAAATATTTTGCTGTCTTTTCATGCTAACAATTCTTCGGAAATATAAAAATAGAAAAAAAAAATGTTTAGGAGGAAGAAAAAAATATTTAGAGTAATCTTATTAATAATTGAAACTACGAAGTCCCCTATGTAATCGATTTAAATATTCGTTTAAAATGAATAACACTTTTTTCAACAATCATGGATGATAAATATGTTTATTTATGAAGTTACTCTTTGAAACACACAGTTTTTTTTTTCTACTTCATTACCTGTAAAAGATAATAAAATAACACACTTCTTAAGTTCCTTCTTCAAATATTTTAAAAACATAATACAAAATATTCTCAGGAAATAAATTTCTTGTGCAAACATTTTTTTAGCAAGAATGTTGATTTTTCGTTTACGCAATTGAATTAAAACAATCAAAACTGTCATGTCGTTGTAGAAAAATAACACGTCGTTTTTAAACTAAGTTGACGTAATTTTAAAAGAATTTTTTCACGTTTCTCTAAAGTAAATGCATATTTTTTTTTCCTCTGAGAGAAATTTATAATCATGTTTTAATATTTTATAAAGTAATAATTTAATAACCATTAAATTAATCATTTCATTGTGAAAGTATTCATAAGTAACAAAAAATACAGCGTTTTCCAGGATTTGCATCCCATTCTAACTGCTGAAGAACGGATATATATACATAGTGTGGAAACTCTTGAAATGCACATATTTAAGGCACCCATTTATAAATAGATCACGCTTCATAGAACTGATCTTGAAATAGAATTATAATAATCTCGCGAAAACGTTAACAAGGAGTCTCTTGGATGTTAAACTTCACATTTTCTAACTTTTTTTTAATTGTGTGTGTGTGTGTGTGTGTGTGTGTGTGTGTGTTACTTGTCATTTTATGTTGTTGACCATTTTTATATCAACCATTTGACACAATAAAAGTTTAAATTTGTTCATCTCAAAATTTGTCCAAAATCGATTGGTTCAGTTCTTCAATTTTTAGAGATTGCCTCAAATTTGGATACTAGTACTTAATATGATAAACCTAAAATACTTACTGTTATTTTAGATAAATCAAATGTATAAAAATATTTTGAAATGCAGTCTTGTCGATGGAAGGAAATGATAAACTTCGAATACAAGCATTAAAAAAAGGAATGTCAAATTATTTTTGAGGCTCTTGGAGCAAAGCAAATTATAAGACAACTGGCTGTAGTAAAAACAGAAGTGAAATTATAACTTCCTGTTGCCTCTTAATGCGTAGTTTCAAAATTCACTTTTGTAATTGAATGTCAAAGCTTTAAATGCATTTTTCTCAGATTGTGTTTTTTCACTTGCGCAGGTTATTTCAAATTCTCTTATACTTAGACACTTATGATATTGTTGGTATAAAAATATAATACACGCATAAAATTATGCGTAAATTAAATGTCAGATACTTACATACATATATATATATTCTATAACAAAAAACGATGAACCAAAAAGAAGTTATATATATATAAAACAAGAAAAACCGTTGCACCAAGAAGGAGTTGTCCGATGAAGACAAAAATTGGCGGATAGGAAAATTAAGTAAAGAATAGAAAAAGAAACAAATTCCAGAAAAAATGAATGATGTGTATCAGAGTTACATAGTTACAAACTAGTGAGTTCAATAAGGTGTTGACTCACCTCTAGTATGGAGGCAAATTACATACGACGTGACATAGAGTGATAAAGTTCTCTGATTTTCTTCTGCGGTACTTCTTGCACAAATGTGCTCCAATTGTCGATTTAGATCATTAAACTGGTAGATGCAGTCTCCTTCATATCATATCCCAGACTTCACAATTGGAGAGAAATATCCGGCTTGACGAGTAAGTGTGTGACAAGCTGTAAGAAAGTTCAAAGCATCAGGTGCCGTATGTGGTCCGGCACTATCTAGCTGAAAAGTAAGGCCAGGATACTGCAAAAGGAATGGTAGCAAAACAGGTCTCTGATTATCGTCGACGTGCCAATGTGCTATAAGTGTGCCTCTAATGAGGACCAAAAGGGTCTGGTTATCAGGAAAAAGGGCACCCCAAACAAAACTCCTGGTTGAGGGCCCGAGTGGCGTGCAATAGTGAAAGCAGAATCAGCAAACTTTCCTGGGCATCTCCAGACACGTCTTCGATGATCGTCAGGACAATGTTGGAAGCGGGATTCGTCGCTAAATATCATACGTCCCTAGTCAGCATCCTACTAATTTGATCGAGCCAAGCACCACTGTAATCTGTCTCAACAGTGGGCAGCTGAGAGTGGCAGGTGGCGTAGTGATTGGTACTAGCATAGATTTCACTCTATCAGCTATCTGTGAATGGATTCGGTGGACACTGGTGTGCGGGGCGCAGGTCTGATGGTTGATACCGATGAACCAGGCGCTGTGAGTGCTGATCTGATAATCACTCTGTCCTCCCGATCTGCTGTGTCCCTAGGTATACCGCTACCATCATGACACTGATATCTGCCATTGTCCACCCATTCTTGCCAGCATCTTCTAATCGACGCATCGCTTCTACCCATATGACGAGCGATTCTCCGATTTGCCCATTCTGCTTCTTTTAATCAAATGATACGACCTCTTTCAATCTCTGAAAGTTGCTCCTAATGAGCTCGAATCCTACGAGGAGGCATTTTTTTCAATCGTTGAAAGGTATCCTAAATCGGAATGCAACAGAAAATTTGACCATCAGATTGAGAATCGCTTCTTATATACACTTGATGTGTGCGCAGTTCCGATGCACTGCAGCTCCCTCTATCCATTCGTTGGACACCTAATTTTAATAATTTGCATGTTCGGTCCAAATATCTTTGTGTACAAAATTTCATTATAATCAGGCATTTCTTTCTTGGTGTGTCGTTTTTTTTTTTTTT
>BMAW01039592.1:0-13009 GCA_019974015.1 Nephila pilipes | reverse complement strand
TTTATTTTTTGTTTAACTTAAGTCCGTAAAACGGAACAGGGTAGCCACATTTAGCAAAATATCGCTAAGTAATTCTTGTCGCCAAGGGTGGTTGGGTAAAAATGCATTCCATTCATTTAATTTACCGGATGAATTAATTAATTTTAGTTAGTTTTAACGTTTTTATGTATTTCACTTGGTGTGTATCTGTCTGTGTGTGTATCACTGTGTCATCAAGTTTTCTATCGTTAATTTAACCAACTTCCCAGCAAGCTAGAGCTCTGAAATTTTGGGAACTGTTCTTACTTGCCTAACAATGCAATATTTAGATATTTGCATCCAGTTTTAACTAATATTTCAATAATTTTTTTAATAAACTTTGCCGCCATATAAAAACGTTGTTTTTAAAAACGTTGGTTTTTAATTCGAATTATTAAAACGTTTCTCTGTATTTTACTTGGTGTGTGAGTGTGTGTGTCATCAAATTTTCGATCATTAATTTAACCAACTTCCCATGCAGCTAGAGCTCTGAAACTTTGGGAATCATTCTTACTCGCCTAACAATGCAATATTTAGACATTTGCGACACGTTTTAAATAATATTTCTTTTTTTTTTTTTTTTTTTTTTTTACTTTGCCACCAAATAAAAAAGTTGCTTTTAAAAACGTTGGTTTTTGTCTCGAATTATTTATTTTAAGCATCGTTCCATTACTTGCGACTTTCTCTTTAAGAACAATTCATATGATGGAGGCAAATTTTATTAATTCAGGGTTCTACAGACAAGAAAATACTTTCTGAAAAAGACATTACAATAATCTCGTAAATTTACATTTTGCCTCTTTTTTAAAGCAAAAAAAAAAAAAAAAGGATTTTTTTTTTAAAATATCTATAATAAATATTTGACGAATTAAAACTTTATTTATTAATGTTTTTTAAACAGTTTTTAGATTTCCTTATAGTTTATTTTAAATTTTTTTTAGTTAGAGATTCTCTGGTAAAAATCCTCATTAAAAGATTTTGTCGTATATCATTTATGATATTCTCCAAATTCTCTTATACAGAACATTCATTAATCAGTGAAAGCATTCATTGACACATAATAATAAGTTATTTTAATTCGTTCTTTGACTGATATTGATATTTGATTTTACATTGGTAACTTGAACATAATTAAGTACTCTAATTTTTTTTAAATCCAGATAATTGGATTAATTTAATTATTTTTCTTCCAGTTATAGTAACGATCCCTCTTTTTAGTTTTGAAAGCTTTTTTAAAAAATGCCTAGCACTTTAATAATATTGTTGGTTATTTTAGCAGGTTTTAGAAATGTTAAAAATATAGTTATTGAATTCAATATCATTCCTTGCCAATCATTCACATCATTGTGTGCATATATTCAATATGCAGGAAATTATAAAGATAATCTACAATGCTCATAAAATTATTGTAATTAATTTACGAGGATCATTCAATAAGTCCTTAGAAAATCTAAGAGATGCGCTCATAGCATCAAAAATGGTTTGTTATTAATAAGCATCATAGCTCATTAGACAGTTGCTTAAGTCTCAGCTAGTCGTTATTCGTGATTATGACCCTTTCGTAACTCAAAAATTCTTCGTCATATCTTTTCCGACCGATGAGACCATCTTCTCCTTTTTTTTTGGAAAGATTCGCAGAAAGCAACCCAGAATTTGGATTGTTGCTTGGTTTCCAGTGTATAACAATGAATCCATTTTCATCCACGGAGACAACTCGATGTGTTAGCAATCAAATTTTGATTTGACACCAAATGACAACCAAATCAAAAGTAACTCATGAATCAATGTGAAATTTGTTTCTGCTCCGTTTAGCAGATGACTGCACCCAATGGTATCAACAATTTACCTTAATGATGCCATCTCTTTTCAAATACAAGTACTTTTTGAACCACCCTCGTGTAAAGATACATAAGAAGAAGAAAAATGTTTTTGGATCTCTTAAGTCATTTATACATAATTTTTTAGGCAATTTCAAGTCACTTTTTTGATCATTATTTTATCCGAACCTTTGTGACAGTGTACAATGCGTAAGATTTTTATTTCATACCATGTTCTATTTCAAAATTTATTTTGAAATTTATATTGAAATTTGTTTTAATTCTCTACGATAGAATTATTGAAGCCTTAGAATAAGCTCTGGTGAATTGAGATAAAATGCCACATTTTTGTTAAATAAAATTGTTTAAAGTAAATACATAAAATCTGGGGAGAATTAGAAGGTAATAGAACAATGAAAAGGGGAAAATATTATAATATACAAAGGGGGGAGAAACGGCACTATTGGATTGATATATAAGAGTTATACTAAAATATATGAAGAAGTAACTTGCCTCAAAATTAAATGAATATAAACAAGGGGGGAAGTATTTTTAGACAGAAGATTATTCATTATTTGTCATAACATATCTGATAATCATTCTTGAATCAGTATTCAGATATATTTGGGAACCATATTCGATTCGGCATTCAGGTGTATTTGAGAGCCATATATAAATTGCAATTCATATGTATTTGAAAGCCATATTATTTCTTTGCAAAAGAAAATGTAATTATTTCTTTGCAATGTGGCTTTGACAACATATGATTCTCTATAGCTATATGAGATCTGCTAGCAGAACTACCCCGAATTCGATAATCTACTTACGAACATGTTTACCCGCTACTGGAAGGCCCGACATCAAATGGCTCAGCAACCAAGGATAGGAGCAGGTTAAATGAAACGACATTCTGTATTAAAACTTACCGATTAGCGCAATATGCATCATAAAGATTCACTTCTCAAAACAACCTTGTAGCTGAGTTAAAAATTTTATGTTTATTTTTAAAATATTTTTATAAATAAAATGAATATCATATACTACTACTATCACTCTTGAATAAGCGAAATTTATCCCTCTCAAAATATTTAATTAAAATTTATTAAGTGACAATTATATACTCAGAGAGAGGAGATTGCTTTCTCTAAGTAGTCGTATCTGGAAAATTACTCAGAGCCACTGTTCTGTGAAACCCGAAATGGTGCAAAGCTTTACTTAAGACGCAATTCATAAGCACAACGCAATTACTAAGTGCAATTTAGACATAAATTTTGTTTACTGTTGCATACAACCTGATTATCAAATCAAAACAATTTGCTTCCAAATTTAGGTACAGTAAAACCTCATTAAGTGGGATAAATTGGGACTAGAACCGGTCCAGAATCCAGGTTAACTGGAGAATGGGAAAAAATGAAATACAACAGAACAAATTTATAAAAAATCAGCTTTATACAGAACACAAATCAAGTAGGAATATCACATTCATAGAAGATAAAGACATCTACTTTGCGAATAATAGAAATACGCTTGAAATTGTTTTTATTGTGCACCGCATGCCTTTTGTCACTGGTATTAAGAGGTACAATTAAGGTTTTACTTACTTTGCACAGAATATTTTTAAAACCCCTCCATCCACATTCGTTTCATACATTCAGTAATGTTAAAAAATTTTAATAAAGAAAATAATTTTTTCAAAATACGGGGATGAAACAAATAAATGCTATGGAAATTTATAGATCCCTTCTCAAACTAAATCACTTTTCCAACAGACCTATCCGAGTTTTCCGAGTGAAAGAAGTCCACCTTAAGGCTCCCGTCTACCGGCCAATTTGATTTCGTTAAAGTAACGTTAATCGTTCAAAATTTCTACAAACGCTCTGAAAAGTTTATTACTTAACTTGAATGCAAAAATAAAATGCATCCAAAAGAACAAAAAATAATGAAGGTTTCTTCTGAATTACATTTTCCTTCCGACTTTTAAAAAAATATATTTATCCCTATTTTAATGATTCGTTTGTCGCTTTTCCGCCCTTTAAAAATTAATTTAAAATATTTTCGATGGTCAGAGAAAAATGTAATTCTGAAGAGCCTCCAATATTTTTTGCTCTTTTGGATTCACTTGATAGCATTCAAATAGATAAAATAATAAAGGTTTGAGAACGAAATTCCATAGAATTAACGTTACGTTCATTATGGGGCCTTTACAAAGCTCCACTATATGTATATTTAATCCCTATTGCTTAAGAGGATACTTGTTTTCTTCTCAATATTATTACGCACTAATGCTTCAGAAAAGCGAGGTACAACTGTCTATGTGTAAGTATTTTGTGGTTAATATTCTATATAGTTTTGAGAAACACGTTAGTTATCAAAGGAAAGTCAACCATTATGTTGACTGTGCGGACTACCATTTACTAAACATTTTTAAAAGATGAAAAAAAAAAAAAAAACAGTCGAATAGTTTTTGATGAATAGTTTTTATTTCTGATAAATAATTTTGAAATCAATAATCAGGAATAGCTAAAGAACAATTTAATGCATAAATAATAACGCATTACTTTTAATTACTTGCTTCTGGTAACAAGAAATATTTTAACTTCCAAATGAAATAATTAAAACAATAAATAGCATTTTTTAAATCACATTTAATTTATGCGTTAGAATCAAGGTACATAAGTAACACGTTCTTATAAAATGACTCAAATTTAAATGTAATGGTGACTCAATAACTTAGTTGGTTGGTTTAATTAATGTCGCACTACAAGCGACACGATAGTTATTGGAGACGAGCCTCGTAATTTTGAACCTGGGTCAAGTGACGAGGTCGACACTTGAGCTGGGACCTCTCTCTCCGAACTTCCACACTTCGCCAACCAAAGGACTTGAGGTCTCGACAGATTTGGCATGCATCAGCTCGGCTACACTGCGGGTCTTTGGAGGCATCAAGGCTCGAACCCACGACTTGACAAAATCCGCCGGCAGCGAGTCCGCGACCATGGCCACTAGGCTACCGCGGCCACCTAAATAACTTACATGACTTGCATTAAAATAAAATTATGCTATTTCATAAAAAATAAACTTTAATTTTTCCAATCCTATTTCTTTTTTTAAAAAATTGAAGTTGTGACGTTGGGCTATTCGCGGTTTTCTCTTCACTAACCTTGGGGACTTTTAATTAAGATTGATTGCTATAAATAAACAACTTCTTCGCAACCAAAAATGAAACGTGAGTATTTAAATTAGAGGCAGGTAGAAATAAAGTGAAGTGAGGTAGATAGGAAGTATATAAGCTATGCTTGAGACACTCGAAAGAGGTCGAGTGACTCTAGCGTTGAACAGTTGTCCTATAGTCGAACACTGGGTCGGGAATATCTACAAATTATCGAAGGCATAGCGAGCCTAAAAGTCGAGTCAGTCTCAACTTGGCCGTGTTGGTAAGACTCCGTTAATTTGATATTAGTAAAACAGGCAAATATACCTAGAGTGATACTTTGGAGAGTCGGTGCACATTTGCCATTATAGTACTAAACTGTGAAATAAATGCAGTGTGTGAGATCTGTCTAACGTCTCTTTGACTGACTTATTGACTCCTTAGTGTTAGTATATTTAGTTTAGCTATGGCACAAGAGGCGAATAGGAATATAACTTTGTCACACAGTTAGGACTTTCATTTTTCGATTTTTTAAAATTTCTGAAGTTGTTTATTTCATTCTAACAGGCTAGCTAATTGGAAATTTTAAATCTTTCACCCACATATGACTTGATTGTGTGTTTTAATTCTATAAATAAAATAACTTGCTAATACTTTAGCACTGAATTTTCATAAATGCTTTAAGAAAAGGAAAGAAAACAATATTGGTAAAAAAAATTCCAAACGTATAAACTTCTTTACTTATTTGTCATTACTTTACAAATTCCATTTTAGCTGCAAATATCAATTTTTAATTTTATTCAATGTTCTTTCACGCTATCTGATACTTCTTTAGCTCTTAAAAATTATTACAACCAATCGGAAAAATCATTAACATATTCGAAATAGATTTCGCGCTATTTCCTTCATCCATTTATAATATAATTATTCTTCTAAATTGAGGTAATAAGGCATTTAAAATTTTCAAGCCGTGAGAGGTTTCGAAAATACTGCGTTATAAAAAAAATGACCAAGTTTGAGTACTACATCATAAAAATCTCGACAATGGGTTTTAAGGATGTTTGTAACACGACAGACCTGCATTACAACTTAATCCTTACCTCAAATAGCCTCAAATAAAAATTACTTTTCACCTTTCCAAGCCGTTAAGTGTTGTGCTGTAAATGTCACCTTCAAGCCATATTTACAGGACGTTAAAATTAACCAAACAGCATCAAGCACAGACACCAACAATTCAATGAAACACTGAACTCTTGGTTGGAGCAGCCATTTTTGTTCACGCATTTAGAGTAGATAAGGAAAGATAACTTGTTATGACATCATCAAATGACCTGATTCTTTTTAGATAAATATAAAGACTCTCTTATTAACATCCGAAGCGTCGGTGGTATAACGGTTAGCATAGCTGCCTTCCAAGCAGTTGACCCGGGTTCGACTCCCGGCCGACGCATGTTATTTTGTTAAAATATAAATAACTTTTATTTAATTCAATCACATGTATTTCATTTCTAAAAGAATCATTAAAATATTTCATAAATTTCCTCTCAAAATATCTACATGAGTTATTTTCAGTCTTTCGGGGAATGATCGATTATTTGCTTTACGTCACACTTAGAAGCAAAACGAGGACTATCGGAGACAGAACCCATAATTTTGAGCTTTGGTCAAGTGACGAGGATGATACCGAGCTGGTTCCTTACTCTTCTAGCTTCCACGCCATGTCAAAAGGGAGACTTGAGGCATTGTTAGATTTAACGTACTTCAGTCCTGCTACGCAATGTGTCTTTAGTGGAATTAGGACTAGAATTTCGTCTTGACGGAAACGACGGTCACGAGTTCATGATGAAGGCCACTAGGCTTCAGCGGCCGCCTTTAGAGGAAGGGGCGGCCTGATGGCTAAATCGCGTTTAAGTGAGTGGGGCATTACAATTGATTGATTATTATTTAGCGTCGCTCTTAGAAGCAACTCAAAGGCAAGTGGCGACAAACCTTGTGATTTTGATTTTCGGTCTGATGACGAGGACGATACCTGAGCTGTCATCTCTCTCTCTGAAGTCGTCCAAAGGGATTACTTAGACCCTCAATAGATTTGAAAGGCATCCTCTCCATCACACTGGGGGGGAGGGTTCTTTAGCGGCAGCAGTACTGCAACCCACAACTCGACAAAGTAACGCCGGCCGTGAGTTCGTTACCATGACCTCTAGGCTTCCGCGACCACATGATTAGTTACAAGCTCACTGGAGAGTGAGGTGCCAGTTCAGGTATCATCTTCGTCACTCGACCGTGGCTCAAAATTATGAGATCCTTCTCCAATAGCCCTCGTGTTGCTTCTCAGCGCGACGTTGAGGAATTACTAATCAACCATCCCTCCGTAAACCATTGCATTGAATAATGGAGACTACTGAACGTTGGACAACGCGACGTCTCTCAAATGTACTTCACCATAATGGAATACAAATGTAAATTAATGTATTGTAAACATGAGGCTCAATATGAAGTCGTCTTTTGCAGAATATTTCTTACAGAATTTTAAATAAACCAAGTAAAATTTCTTCATTTTAATGAGAAATTTTTAAATTCAAATTATTTTTAATTAATTATCTTATTTAAGATTTTAAGTAATATCAACACCAAAGTCATCAAATATTTTTACTCGTGTTTTTGACAGTTTTTTTTTTCTCCCTTTCTTTTTCTGTTAGTGAAGGCTTATCTTTTCCAAGCAATTGAGATTTATTATTACCACAGTTATATATATTTTTCAGAGCACAAATAAATTTTTTTCATACAAGTACACATTATATAATTTTGATATGTTTGTCGAATTCAAGGCAATTCTATTAAAATTGCACATAACCTGCCAAATTTATTTATTATTTTACTCATTCACTATTTTTGCGTTTATTTTTATTTATTATTATTATTTCAGTTAGTTTATTCTTAAAATGAATCGTTGGTTAATTTTAGAATACTGATTCTGAAAAGGAAGAATGAATTAAATGCGTAGAGAATGAGAAAGGAAAAATGAACTCACCAAAATATTTGTAAATAATTAATTTTTTTTATAAATCATTCAACAGAGTAATTTTTTATTGTTAACAGTTCTTGATTACTACTGTAACATTGATAAAGAATCCATAAACATACCAAAAATAAATTATATTTAATAGAAAATGTTACATTCATCTTTTTCAAATAATGTTTCGAGTTATTTGAAAAAGATGCATTTAACATTTTTAAGAAGATTTAAGATACATGTAACATAAAGAAGATTTACAATGTAATTTGTTTCTAGAATTAACTTTGAGTGGGGAATTTAAAGATATTATTGAGGAAACATTAATTAAAAAAAATACTGTCGGAACACCTTAAAACATGTTAACATATCGATAGCAGAAAGTATATATTCTGCTTTGGATTTTAGGTATATTTCCTTTCAATTGTCTCATTAGAATTAGTGCTAACTGTCACACAAATTCTGATCATGGCCTCCAAATTACAGAAACTGGTATTTAGTAAGTCACTTTTTCAGAGCTATTTTTCAAACTCAGTTATTTTTAAATTACACTTAACAGATACGGAGAGCACTTTTTATTCATTTTTTTAACTTTTTAAATTTTTTTTATCGGCTTAGCTTTTTTATACATTTAAATACTCTTTTGTATACAAAATTATTTTAACTAAACGTATACTAGTGCTTTTATATCGGAGACTTATGCTAAATATATCAAAATAGTGTGATGTACACTCATAAAAACAGAATACTCTAATATATATAGCAAAATAGAAGAAACGTAAAAAGGGGTTTATAAATTTGTTTACAAATGATGTTACTTAAAGCTTACTTTAATATTTTAATTTTTTTTCTAATTTTTGGGCAATTATAGCAATATTTAGACTATTGTTATCTGGCCTTTCTAATCAAACTTATCTTCATTCTAACTGTAACTGTTCTGTGAAATATAAATGAATTTTTTAATATGACTACCACCAAATTTCAATCCTTAACATGTTTTCATTTTATAAGTGAATCATACATATACTTTTTTAATATAAATACCAATTGTGAACTTAAGAATTCTTTTTAAAAGTTTAATTATATATGTACGAATGTATGTATAATTTTTAAACACACTTTTCTAAAAATGTTTGATATTTTTTTTACTCCTTAGACTTCTTTCGTCTCTTTTGTTATTTCTAAATTTTTTAAAAAGAGTGTATATTTAATTAAGAATATGAGAACAATTTGTAATTTAATTTTTTGTTTTGGTATCAGTGTTTGAACATTTTGTTCTTTTGTAGTATTGAGAACTAATAATTTAATGCAAAAAATTATACCATACTCATTTTTTTAAGACAGATTATATATACTTTTCTCTAATTTTGAAGTAACTATACATATTTTTATAAAGTTCTTGAGAGCTCTACTATTAACTTATTTGTCATGTACCTATTATTAACTTATTTGTCATGTACCTATTATTAACTTATTTGTCATATAACTTAAAATCCCAAACATACGCCCTCATAAAGAATAAGATTCCTTTATATTCAAGATAAATTTTACATGTTCCTTTGTTTTTAAAAATAACCCCTTCATGATATTTTGCGTACTTACTCAGTATTTCTTTCACGATGAGCCAGCTTTGATTATTGATTTCACACAATTCTTATGTTCTCATTGGATACTTTTTCTTCTTAAAAGTGTTAATTTTCATTCATAAGTTTCATTTCATAATTTCCTTCTTGTTTAATGGAACTCAATTTCCAAGGGTAAATTTGATTTAATTATCAATTTCAAATCTCCTCTGAGATAATATTTTAGGAATTATATATATATATATATATATATATATATATATATATATATATATATATATATATATATATAACAAAATAATTTAAATATACTTTAAAAAAATTATAGAAACTAACTGACTAAATAGAATTCCCTAAATTATAGACTATATACATATAAATATTTTCGATTATAAAAGAAAAGTTAACATATTTTTTAATTGTTAAAAAATAAATAGAAAAGCAGAAAGTTACTTCAGCAAATAAACAATAAAGAAAAAAAATTAAAGAAAACAAGAAAATTAGCAAAAAGAAAAACCGCACAATATATAAAAGAAAAAATCCGTGTATGACTAAATTGAAAACAAATGAGAGAAATTAACAATAAAAGAAAATGAGCTGTAATATTGATAAATTCTGAATCTTGCTTAGGACAAATTTGCATATTTTAACTTATTTTCCAGACCCAACATTCACCTACAAACAAATGTTATAAAAAGTATGAAACTATTCAAATAATCAAAATGAAAAATTAACAATCCGATTACAAAAGATTAAAAACTTATTTAGACAAATACATTACAACAACAAAATTTAACACAAACCCACAAATATTTAGCCTCCTTTAAAACCAATTTAAGCAATGCCCTCTATCAGAGGAAAATAATATTGTGCAAAAAGTTATTTTATAAGTCTTAAAATTTGCAATAAAAGAAAACAAAATTATAAATAAAATAAAAAGAATAAAACCATATTCAAAAATATAATTACAAAATAAAAACGTATTTTTAAACCAGAAAAAAAAACTGAAAACTATAATATTGTAAATTCTCCTAATAACTAAAAGGAAAATTAGCAACAAAATAAATCTTCTTAAATTTTAGCCACGTCATAGTAAATATCATGTATTTTAGACACTATTCTAATTTTCCGAGAAATTTGATTATACATGAAATTTCCAATTATATTTAAACTTGAAGAACTTTTAAATAAGGGATAAATATGGCTCAAAATTTTGCTTTCGAATCTTAAAGAAATATTTAAATATTCAGCTTCATTTACCTTAATATCAGTTTGCAATAAATTTAAAAATTCAGGATAGATAGATTTAACATTTGTATGAATACTACAGATGTTAAATATCATAATAATTACATATACTTTTAAGGCAAATAACATCGTCAATATATCTAAACATTCCAAAATAATTATCATTATAAAAATTATCTTCATAATAATGTACATAAATATTGGTTAAACAATTATTTGTAGAACCCCGTTGTGGTATAACTTTTATTTGTTTATATATTTTATTATTAAAAACTATGATAATTTTCTTTTGATTTCTTAACTAAATAATCAAATATATCATACCCAATAACTTTATTAAAATCAAATTTCTTATAAACCTCTTTAGAACCTTAAAAATATCCTTTTTGTCAGTAAAACTAAGAGGATCTTCAGAATCCTAACTATTAATAACATAAATTTGTTTATCATTAATATGTTTGACTATATCAACTCTATTTTTAATAATGGCAGAACTCCCCAACTTAACTATAATATTTTGTATAAATTTTTGTAATTTTTATACCGACAAAAGTTATACATGTATTGGAGTCATTAGTTCCTTTTCTAAATTTCATACGATTTGTATGATATTTTGATGTTAAAAAAATTCAGGAAATCCAACATTATTCATATTGATTCAATTTTCGTATAAAATGCCGTAATTCTATTAGAAATTTCTTTCTGACTATTGTTTTAACTCTAAATGAATTATTATTCACAAGAGGCTTATTATTTAAGTTAGAATTTTTTTTTACATATATAATAGCATAATTATTAGGTACTTCGTCTACTTAAGTAATAACAAATTTGTCCTGAAGATTAATATTACCAGTTTTTTAATTTTTCAAGTAAATAACGCCTTTATTAATGATATTTAAATTACTAAAGACCAATTTTTAATATCGTAATTAATAGTCTTTAAACTATTCAAAAGGTTTTAATGGAGGATCTTATTCAATTGCTAATTCAGTAATAAAATTATCAATATCTAAAATCCTTTGCTTCTTTAGAAAAAAACTATTTTTCGAAATGTTATGTCTGAAATTAATCCCTTGATTCATAATAACTCTTAATATTATAACCATCAACAATATCTACATTACCAATTATAACATGTTGACATTCCTCATTGGTAAAATCTTTGTAAATATTAAGCATACAAATATCAGCAATTTTTAAATCTAAATTATTATTGCAATCAAAAAGCATTTGTGTGACCCATTTTTTTATTATATTTAAATGATTTTCTTAATATTGAGATTCTTAATAGGTATAAATTTTTACATCAATTAAGAAGCTTATTAAACTTGATTCTATCAACAGATTTATTCATTAATTTCATGATAGTACTTTATGCAGCTCAAAATTACGAGGGTCGTTCAATAAGTCCAGAAATTTCCAGAGATGGTGCTCATAGCATCGAAAATAGTTTTTTTTAATAAGCTTCATGAGTCACTAGACAACTGTGAAAGTCGAAGTTACTCATATTCGAGATCATGATCCCTTTCTTACATCAAAAATTCTTTGTCATAAATTTTCCAGCCGCTGAGATCATCCTTGCCTTCTTTGGAGCAGATTCCCGGAAAGCAACCCATTTTTTTTTATTATTGTTTCTTGTTTTCCGGTGCATAACAAAGAATCCATTTATCATCGCCTATGACAAATCGAAGCAAAATGACATTGACAACTCGAAACTGCAGCAATCAAATTTTGATTTGCAGCAAAGGATTACAGAGCTAAAACTAACTTATGTATCAATGTCAAATTTGTTTCGTCTCCGTTCAACAGATGGAAATACCCAATAGTAACAAAAAATTACCTTACCTTTTATTGCTTTCAGTCTTCAAATACAAGTACTTTTTGAACCATCCTCGTATAATCTTCCGTATTGTATTTATGGAACAAATAGTTAGCAAATTCCTTATTAAATTAATACACATACTCTCAATATATTATTATCATGCAATATATATATATATATATATATAAGTTTTTCTTTCTAAATGCAAAAATTTATACACACACACAGTGTATGTGTGTGCGTATGTGTATATTGTTGAAGAATGTTTCCCTATTTATTTTCTAACTTGTGTATGATTGAAATTTTTTTGGTTATTTACATTTAAATTCAAAATTATGCATTTATACGCATGCATGC
>BMAW01039589.1:0-15139 GCA_019974015.1 Nephila pilipes | reverse complement strand
AGAGTTTCTTTAATATATTAAGTAATTACAGCTTCTTTATTTGTGTTTGGTCCAAATTATGCATTAACTGGAACTCGTTTCATCGCAATCCAGCATTCTTCGACTTTATTCAGAAAGTTGCCATCCTCATCCATCTCGAGCATCCCTGCGTGACGCCTACTCTCCCCACTCACCCCTGGAGCAAATCGTCTGAAGTTTCCGCTCCATCATATTCCCGAGTGCATCTAAGTGAGCCTTGAGTGACAGTTGGGGCTAATTTTAGCGCAAGGCCGCCTCCAGGTGAAATCGTACGAGAACCACCCCCATGGCGAATGCGAGGTGTCGCGACAGGTTAGTTTACTCATTGACATCGCAAAACTTACGTTTTTTTTGCTCACTTTTCCCTGAGTTCGGAAAATAACGAACGTGAGCAGTCATGTTAGAGTAAACTGGTGAGTGTGTGTGTGTGTGTGGGGGGGGGTTTGTATCCATGGGTAAGGTTTGCCAAAAGTTAAATGGATTACACACGACGTAACGGCATATTTGCTTATTAAAGCAATTATCGGATGAGAAGTATTTCAACGTAAAATATGAATTTAGAACAGATTTAACTTGAATACTTCTGAAAAAATATGTTTAAATACGCGAGATATTCGAATGTTCTTTGGTAAATGGAAATATCGAATCATTGTATTCAGAAAAATGTTATTTGATTTGATTGTTCGTTTGATTTTTGTGAGAAATAGAGCAAGGCAGAAGCTTTTATCTCTTTTAAAAGACGCTTCCTATTCAACTGATACCAAATTATTTTATCCTCTGCAGGAATGTTCTGAGCACTTGATTACTACCTACTTTCTTACACAAAAGTTCTAAGAATGTAACACTATACCACGAATTTGTATTGAGTATATTCCAGAGGTATTGTCTACGAGATTCATATTTACTACGAAGAAATGTTCGAAATCTTTGATACGGTTACAGGTAATACACAAAGAATTATCCTGTAGACGAAATTTGTGTAAAATACCTGGAATAATGATCATTTTGCAGATGATTTGAGTGCTAAGAATTTCCTCTTTCCTGCTTTTTGTCCAGTTGGAAATTTTATCAATGGTTGGAATGATCTCTAAGTCTACGAAGTATTTATTTAAATAAAAAAATTTTTGGTTCTTTTTATTCTGTTTTTGTAAATATTGCTATTGATATCTTCCGAAGCAATCCAGTCAATGTATACATTGGACTCCATCACCTATTTTGCGAGTCTGTTCGCCTGATTATTGGGAAACATTTTGGAGTGTCTCGGAATCCAGAGTTTGAGTATGAAAATGTGACAGAATAAATATTATGCTGGTGATTTATAATTATATCATAATTTTTAGAGCAGATACAATAACACATTTTTCTATTGGACAATAATAAATTTTTATTTAATTCCTCAAGATTTTCTAAGGCTGCGGCAAAGAGTTATAGTTATTTAACGAACGACAAATAACTGAAATTTCTGCCGTTGCCAACGAGTGAACTTACAATATGTGAAATTACAGCAATTAAAATGGTAGCATGTTGGTAATGGTAGCATAAAAAAGGTAGCATAAAAAAATGTAGCATTAAAATGGTAGCATAAAAAAGATGTTGGTTTAAACCTCTGTGACGTTGCTGTGTTTGAACTTTTTAGCATACAGAACAGACACTTTTCGTGAATTCAATGTTTTTCATTAATTTACTTTAGTATTATTTTTCTAATATAAAATTTCTTAATGTATTCTTATAAAAACGCGTATAAATCAAAACTCATATAAATCGCTAGAAGTTTTATGAAAAATGAAATATAGTGAGCCCATTAGAGATATAGGCGAAATTTTAAATAGGTCACTGTACTATTATAATCGTTAAAAAACACCAATAACAATAAAATTAGTAAGAAAAATCGCCTACATAAAATCTTTATCAAACAAAAAATATTGCCATATTTGAAGTGCACCCTGTACATTATCTTAAACGATTTCTTTCTTTTGTTTAACACAAAATAGGGTGTAACAAACAATATACTGAAACAAAATGGAAATAATTTGTTCCGAATTTGTAATTAGTATTGTGTGAGTGATTGAGTGCAGACGGGGTATAATGACGCATGTCAGATGTTGCCATGTTGCGCCAAACAAGGTGTAATTTTGATCTAGACGTTTGAAAAAAGATACATATTGGTTGACAAGATGGAAGCTCTAAAATAGAGAAGAATAGCTAAGGTATCCTGGAGCGAGTCCCCCGTGTTTGTCATAGAGTATAAACTACATGGGAAAGAAAAAGATCACAAGGGTATTCAAGAACAATAATCCACCGAGCAAAATAGGAAGAACAATTCTTTTTAAACTCATTTATTCACAGTCTCTACGAGGTAATTATACATGAACAAATAATTACACTATTTACAAAAGCTTCCTAACTATCCATATTTTCACCCACTTTAGCGATCAGGAGAAATTATGTCATAACAAAGAGTAACTCGCCTAACGCGGTCCAGAACCAAATGTACACTGAAATATTACCCATGAACCCGTACGCTCTCACTTAAACAAGACAAAGCGCCTCCTGGTGGTATACAAATAACTTATTTCCAACAAAAGGTGCCTCGGGGTTGTAATTTCGATACCTAGCAAAAGAACTTGAGCCTTTGAAGGTTACCGGTACTGCAATTTGTAGTTATAATAACTTCGGAATAGACAAGTGACTACGATATCCTAGAGATCATGGTGACGAATTCGAGGACAGGATTATTTCCATCGACCCGTGGGTATAAATCCTGGTGCAACTGAGGGCATGTCTTACAGTAGGAATGATGCGTGTTAAATTTGTCGAGATTTCAAATCCTCCCTTAGCGTGATGTGGAAAGTTTGCAAAGGGAGGTGCAGCTGAAGTGTAGCCCTTGTCTCTTGACCGGTGTTTAAAAGGACAAGGTCATCGCCAATAGCCCTCGTGTTGCTTTGAACTGCGACGTTAATAAGAATTAGTTGGAATAGACAACCTTTGTAAATTTCTTCCCCTCCCCCCCACACAGCGATTTCCAAATCTTTTATCAAGTAATTCAGAGTCGTTACAAAGCAATCATCGCCCTTAAACATTTAAATTTCATGACTACACAAAGCAACACTTTTCGAAATAATGTGTTCTTTTATAAAGAATCACATATCTCAGACAATATTTAAACAAGCGCCACTCATTTTATATTCGTTAAAATTCCATTCATAGACAATACATTCAGCCTTACCTTCAGGGGCATAACATTATACAAACGGTCGCTTTTCAAATAAGGCGATCGTACAATTAGGTGCATTATGCAAAATACTTTACAATCGCACATGCGAATTCAAGACGCACTTCCATTGCTTATCCCGGGGGGAGGGGAGGAAACAAATGGCAGAGCTTTCGTGACTTGAATAGGGAAGTGAAACCGGCGGACAAAATTTACTGTCGTCGTATCGTAGCTTAGTTTGTGAGCGTACAAAATTGCTGTTAACCCTACCAATTGAATAAGTAGATTTGCTCTGGGAATACAGAAACGTCCATTTGTATTCGAGACCCATAACCTGGTTTTTGTATTATTTTCGGAATTATTTCTTGTTTACTGTAAAAGGTTAAAGAGATACTCGATGCGCGATTTGTTTTGTAATTGGATTTAAGTAATGGAAGTGTCGAAATGCAGAATATTTTTCAGGATTTTATCACTTGAAAGAAATAGCCCGTTTTTAGTTTTGTAACGTATATCACTTTCATCGATTGTACCCTCATTTTATCTCGTTTCCAGGAAGAGATGAGTAAAAATAATAACAATACAATACATGCACACAACAACGGTAGACTGTACGACCAGTCAGTATTTGAAAAATTTTTTTCACATGAACTTGGCCGTTCCTCAGGTGTCGTCCTCGTCACTTGACCAAGGTTTCCAAATAACGAGGCTGGTCGCCAATAGTCCCCATGCAGCTTTTAAGTGGATATATTAGTAAGCAATTATAGAATGAACTTGGCCAATCTTTTAATGTATTACTTAAAATGTATGAAAATATTTTGTTTTATAAGATCCCAACCAAAGAAAAGTAGTTAGTTCTGAGTTCTAGAATACAAAACGGCGTAATAAAAACAAGAAAAATTTTCCTATCACAAATATTCAAAACGAAAGGTGCGATATATTTACTAAAAATTACATAATTAAACTTTACTGTAAAAATGTATACTTTTCAACATTGGTTAGAGATAATTAAGTAACAATTTAAAATTATAAATGCAAAACTCTTTGGGTATATATATATATATATATATATATATATATATTCCTTAAGTTATACTGATAAATATATTTCAGTTGAGATTTATTTTATTATGGCCAAGTCAAGTATAATATGTTGCAACAATTTAAAGATAAAGTTTTTCAAAAGTTGATATATTTTTCTTGACTGAAACATTATTTTCCTTAATATCAAGTCAGAGCATTGTAAGAGTATTCATTTTAAATTAAAAGGTATAAATCTTGGATCACGAACACTATTATTCTTCTGTAACATTCTTTAGTTAAGAAGGAAAAATTTAGAATGTCGTTTGATCGATATATCTTTAAAAAAAGAACTACTTGATAAATGACCTCTTTCGGATTAACTTAAAAAGAACATGATAAAATCTGTAAGAAAGAACAAGCACTACATTTTTACTTTTCTTTGAAAAATTTGTAAGGAAGTAAAGAAAAGATATCACAACTCTTTCTGAGCTCCCACTGAATTAAAAAAAAAAAAAGGATTTCTCTAAAATGAAGTAAGAAGGAATTCACACTGAACTAACACTATAAAACTTTAAGATACACAGAACTAGTTTGATTTTCATTAATAACAAAAGATTTTTGAGGACAAGGAATTTTTATTTATTGTATAATTTTTATCATAAGAACATTAAAATAAATATAACTACACAACCGCGAAGCGATTTTACCTTGAAAAGAGTAAAAAACAGCACGTAATGTTAAATTGTTCCGATATTTAAACAAACAATAATTTGTATACTTTAAATAACTTAATTATTCATTAATTTAATAATTTAAATAATCTGCAATTTTTTTTCTTCAGATAAAGATAACGAGATTAATATATTTCAATCCTACAATTAAACGTAAATTCAATGCATTTTATTTCTTTCAGTTAGATACATATTATATTAAATATTATTGGTTATTAAACTCTTCCTTTTTAGAATTATTATTTTATTTGCTTTTTAGTCCTTCAAGTAAATTATTCAATAAATGCACATATGGCCTATTGACACTAATTTCAATTGGCCCACGATCTGCCTGACTTCCGTCTTTTATACAAACACTTTAATTTGATATTGGAACGCATATCGACTCTGTACTAGATTCCATTTCAACCGTAAAACTTGTGAAAATCTAATTTCGTGCTATGTACTTTGCGTGATCGTAATGACAATTGCTAAGTCAGAATCATTTGAAAACTACTTGAGTCAATGGTAAATTAAAGAAATTAGTAAAAAGGGAAAATATTACTGACGGCTCCTGCTAACACGCTGCTTTTTTTGTTGTCAATTTTATAAAAATTTAAAATCTGAAATTTTTTTTTATGTTTCAGAAAAAATTTATGTATAAAATATTAAGTATCTTTGAAACCATTTTTTTTTAAGATTTCAAAACTATTAATGAAATTTAGAGTATTTCTCTTATATATATATTTAATATCCATAGTCATTTAACCACGGATTAAGTGAACCACAAGTTATAGCTTTAATGTAAATTGAGCGAAAAATGAAATAAAAAAAAACAGGCAGTCAATATTGGTGTTTTCCTTTGTCCTAGAGTTTTTTATGACAATTACGACATTATCATGAAGGGGATTCTCATTTTATATTAATCCAAATTGTGTACACCCAGGTAGATTAAGTTCTCAAGCAATTTTTACTGTTCTTACCCCTTTTCGAATTCGTTCAATAACACTAGAATTTTCTTGCACCGTATAGTCTTTTGCTTACGTTTGCATTTTTTCCACATTATTTTTAATCGTTTGGGTAGCAATTTTGCAAGGAAAGAATATAAATCTTCTTTGGCCAATATAAAACTGTTGAACGTACAACTAATCTCACTAACCGCGAGATTTTGAAAATAATATCTTACATGAAACAACCCGAACTGGAGCATTTCATTATCCAAGTAATGGTGATTCATATATATAAAAAGAAAAATGAGGATTTTAATGTCTGTTCTTAACAAGAAATCGTGACGTCATCAAAAATAAAAATAATTAATTTACTTCCACTAAAATAAATATAAGAAATCTGATATCATAATACCTAGGAGTGATATCACAAGCGATAGCTTTTCGAGGTTGCCATAGTAAAACTACGCGTAAAGCACTTGCGTGTTATTTGGATTTTATTTTTTAAGACTCAATTATTACATCTAGTCTTGAATGAAAAAATATATTTTTAGAAAGAAAATTAGCTGATTTTTGTAGACATTTTTTAAAATTATTTTTTTCATCTTAAATTTAAGCAAAATTATGTTGCCTTAACGAATGCTGAAACATTCGAAATGACCTTTGAATGTTAAATTCATTTATAACTATACAGAATGAATAAATTCAATCGTTTTTGTTGAAAAGTTTACTTGAAAATCCTTTTCAACAGCGAAATTAAAATTTATTGAGCTATCGTAGTCAGGGAGATTTTACTTAACCCATATACTAAACCTAATGCTTATAACTATCGACCGTCTCTTCAAAAAGTCGCTCAATGTCTAACAAACTTGGTATTATGGATATCAATATGAATTATATAGCTATATGAGAGGAAAAGTGAGGATTCAAATGCAATATTTTATAAGACAAGTATTTTAACTCATATAAAATCACTGTCTGTGTCTTAGGATATCTTTTTCACTTATTGCTAAATACAAATAAACATAATTTTGAACTATACTTCTGAATTCAAAATAATTTCACAAGAAAAATTATTGATTTGCTCTGGAATTTGAGTCCAAGTGTTTCCTTAAAAAAATGCAAAATCAAAGTTTTCCAGAAAAATTATCAATCAGTAATTTTTAGTTAACATTTATATCAGTAACTAAGTTGAAAATCAACCTATGTGGTTAATAGAGTTTCTATTCATTTTAGAGTGATAGTACTTAAGAGTCTAGCATAGGGTACGAGAATCAGTCTTATATATGTCAAGAATAACTGAATATAATCACATGTGTCAATAAAAAATTGACAATTCACATACCAAAAATGCAAATATGAGTTGATTTTAATTAAAGTTCTGTATCAAAACCATTCGATTATTCTATACAGATTTTGAATGTGATGTAAGAGCGTTAACGGGATACGATACTCTGGAAAAAGAACAAAATATCAAAACAGTTTTATTACCATATTTTAATTGTAATGACTTTTCTAATTATTTGAAAAGAAATTCTTATTGTTTTCTGGCAACATTATTTGGCAAGTTATTTATATATTTTCTTTTACACTGTGCCATATAATTTCATTGACTTTCAAAAGTCTGAGCTACTCTTTCTAAGCATTTTTTTTAATTTTTTTATTACTGTCATGCATAGAAATAGCTAAGTCATTTTTGTACAATCAGTATAAAGGTATGAAATTTTTTCTCATTGTTTTGTGTAATATGCTTGATACTGTTATGCATGGAATAAGGGCTTAGATAAATAGTTATTGTTTAAAAATCTACAAAAACAGATATGATAGTTATTTTGTGACTGGGTTTTCGTAGTTTCTGGCAGAAAAAAATAGTAAAAATATAAATAGCATTAGTATAAAATGTGATATCTTTTCTTCATTATTTAAAAAAGTCAGTAATTACTAGACTCCAGTTGAAGATACGAAAAAGCAAGTTAAAATACTTAAGTTATCATTGAAGCATACACGAGGTTGAGCTCTCTCGAATTCCACTTAAATCGTCAATCCTAAAAAATGATTTAAAAATGAAGTCTTAGTTTACCAAATCACTCTGTTGGAATTAGAAAAACCCGTTTATTTTGATTCCAACAATTCTCGCTAACAATAACTTAGTATATAAGAATACAGACTAATAATAAACTTCAATACAATGTATTAATTGCGACATTTTAATCCAATTTACTAATAACTATTAACTTTTTGTTACTGTTCCTCCCTCTTCATTATTCTTTGAATTCATTATTCATTGCACCATCTCTCATTCACTACACTTCAATTCTATCTTCATCTAATTTACCAAATCAAGTTTCAATTTGGTTGGAAAGAAATTGTTATTTTATGCAATTCATACAAATTACCATAAATTCCCCGAGATTAATGAAGGGAAAATAGCGAATAGCCAAATGTCACAAAACCAAATCCATGTTCAGAATTGGGAGACACTGCTAAGAAATTGAGAGAAAAAATTGCTTAAAAATATTAAAATGTTTGATGGTCATATAAATTTTAAAATATTAAAAAAAAATTGACAAAAGTCAAAACTTTCAGCAATTGTTTTTGTAAGAAAATAAATAGTTTTTTTGTGTGTCTAAATTGCATATTTTATGTCTTCACATATGGTGAATGGAAACTTTCCTTTATAAATATCAAATAAAAGAACTACTAATAGGGTACCACGGCCTCTTAAAGAACCGCTATTCTAAACACAATGTATAATAACTTATTTTACAATAACATACAAACAAGATCTGGAGTTACTGAGCATGAAACCAGCCGAAGAGAAACAATTAATAAAAGTTCTTCAAGCGATTCCAACTGAAAGGAGCAATCCTTCAAATGCAAGAGTAGACGCGACAGACAAGAGAAGATCGACACATGTTTAAAATGTCTTCAAGTCGTGAACCAAAGCACTGTGGATCGGCAGTCCGTATATTTTGTTGTTGTGTGTCACTCAGCTGAGAGAGAGGGAACGCGTGTTCTTTTTTTAATAGAGCCACCGGTGCCAAGGGGTGGGCTCTTTCGTCACGTCCACTATTTATAACTGTCGCCCGTGACCGCATTTAGCCGCCTCCTCTAACTCTTTCGCTCGTTCCAGCAAGTTCAGCAGCTTTAGCACATGGCCGCCGATTAAGAAGCACCGCATGCTGTCAATGTACTGGTGAACTTTAATTGACTGTTCGGGCGGTTTTCATTCAATGCTTTAAAACGGAACCGAAATTCGGGGTGCTTTTTTTTTTTTTTTTATTAAAAATATTTCCTAATAGTAAGATAAGTTAATTTCACCTAATAGTAAGATAAATTAATTCATTTGTTTTGGGGTACTTTTTTTGTAAAAAATCTTTCCTAATAGTAAGATAAATTAAGTCAATTGTGTTCAATGTCTGGATAATAATGTCTTTTGAAAGGATCTATTAAATGCCCTCAATAATTGAAAAAAAAAAATTATTTAAAATACTTAAAATTATGCATGGGGAATAATATTATAAGCTATTAAATTAATAGTTTATAATATTCAAGATTGATAAAGTTTTAGTTCAGTTTTTTATTAACGTCGCTCTAGAAGCAACACGAGGGCTATTGGTGACGGACCTCATAATTTTGAACCACGGTCAAGTGACGAGGACGACACCTGAGCTGGCACCCCCTCTCCTAACATCCACACCACGCCAACGGGAGAACTTTGGGCCCCGAACAGATTTAACGTGCATCAGGCCCGGCTACACGGCTGGTCTTTGGCGGCCAAGGATCGAATTAGCGACTGAACGAAAAACCGCCGGCCGCTGGTCCACGACTTTGACCACTAGGCTACCGCGGCCCAAAAATTGATAAAAGCAAAATCATTCTAGTACCGATTACCAAATGCGCAGCGGCCGCGGTAGCCTAGTGGTCAAGATCACGGACTCGCGACCAGCAGTGTTCGTCGAGTCGTGGGCTCAAGCTCTGAAGCCACTAAACACCCTCAGTATAGCCGGAGATGATGTACAATAAAGCTGCCAAGACTCAAAGGTGAGAAAAGTTAGAGAGAAAAGTCAGGTGTCATCCTCGTCACTTGACAGATTCTCCAAATCATGAGGTTCGTCACCAGTAGCCTTCGTGTTGTTTCTCGGGGTGAGAAGTTAATATAACGATCACAAACAACCATTATAGAATGCGGAAATGGCTGTTGTAAAACAATTGCAGTAAATTTAGATTTGTGAATCAATGAACATATTTACCGAAGTTCTTTAATTTGTCTAATAATAACCGGACAAAAATGATCCCCCTCCTCCCGTAAATGATCAAAATGTCCCTACAAATTAAGAAACGATCTAAACAGAAAACGGTAGAAATAACACAATAAATAGAGCTCTAATCAGAGTTTGTTTACTGAACATTTTTCGGTAGACTATTTCAGTCCGACAGAAGGTCTGCTAACTATAGTCAATACGTATCGCAATTTTGAGTCAAGGTCGTGAAATGTGAACTCAAATGACAACGTCTGAGTAGGCATCCGTATGTTCACATCCACTTACAATCAACTTGATTACTTTGAGCCCAGCTAGTTTTAATAGTTACCAGCCCCTGTACTTAAGGGTTTTTTATTGGAAACATGACGCGAGAACGCGGTTCGATTAAAACGTCTTCGGCTACGAGCTCAATGTCACGACAAACTGTCACGACACCAATTAGGGTTTTATGCACTATGAACTGTATGTTGTGTACCAGAGCTTATGTATGTGATTTAATCTTTACCAATTAGCTATAAGAAAACGCGTCATCAAAATCTGAGAGATTGGTAGGCGTTCAAATAACACCGAATCTCCAGAAGATAAATTTTATCGAACGCAAGAGGAAGCAAGTTATTTCGTCAAACATAATAATGTCTCATAAAATATAATAATATAAGTCATATAAAAGCAAAGATAGCATATAACTTTCTTTAGGAAAAAAAAAAAAAATTTCGCGTGAAAAGATAAAAATTTGTGGATGGGGATTTCCCCTAATTAAGTTAATTAAAGTTACAATGAATTGCTGAAAATATTTCGAGTAAGCAGAATTAAAATCAAAGCAATCATCCAAGATATTTCTCACAGTTAAGAGGCGATATTTATGCACGTAAACTATTTTCTTCTTGTAAGAGAGAAAAAATTCCAGCAAAGATTACACAATATGTATTATTTATTATAAGGTGTTTTTAAAAATTCACATAAATATTTACAGTTCACGAGTACTCTTTGATTTAATAAATAAAGTTAAAATTTACAAAGAAAATTTTGCACTTATCAAAAATTGATTGAAATAGAAAGGTGTAGTAAATTTCTTAAAAAAAATATGTAGCTTTTTAATAGATTGATTTATCAGTAAACTATGCGCTCATATTTCCTTAGATATCTAATATATTGGCTAAAACTCCATTAAAAATCTATTATATTTTTGATAATTGCTATGAATATCTTAAAAGAATTATGTAGCTGCGTAAAGAATTCTTATATTGAATTTACATAAACAAGTTTCAAACTGTAAGTTTGTTTGAATTTGAATTTTTTATTGGCAAGTATATTGAATTCATTGAAAACACACAATTGCTACCGCGAATATGATGAAAACAAACAGAAACATCCACACTTTTTGAAATCATTAATATACGTTTTTCTCTTATTTAAAAATATCAACTTATATATTTTTCAAAATCACACAGTGATTAATTTCTTAAAATTACTTATTAATTACCACCTAGATTCAATAAAAGATAAACCAATAGCTGCCGGAAGAACCTTTTATACACAAGTGGAAACCATAATTAATTAATGGATATTTTTCATTCTGCCTTCCGAGTTATTCAGATGTTATCACTTTTGGTATAATTCCAACAAATTATTTTTTTAAAAAAATTAATGGAGGCATTATTAGTTTCGTTTGGAGAATAAAAAAAACTTTTTAAAAGACAATTTATAATACAAGGATCTTTGAAACATCATTGTAATAATTAATAAAATTTGAAAACTGTTTATCGTATTTAATACTTTATTATTCGAATAAAAACAATATACTAGTAATAACTCATTATTTTAATTAAAACTTCTCCATGACATTAGGAATTCAAAATTTAACATTGCATTCTAAAACAATAATTTGCATAATAACTTATCCTGTTTTTTATTGACCAAGGAATGGACTGATAAAATGTATTTCAAGATAAAATTATTTTTTTACATTTTTTAGAAACATAAGTTAATTTTTGCGCTTTACATTTGTGTGAGGAACAATACAATCTTATAAATAACACAGCTGAAAATTATAATGTTCATGAAAGTTGATGAATAATCTTTAGTCTGATTGCGTTAATTTATAAAGCATTGGAAGTAATTAAAATTTTTTTTATCACAGATAATATACGAACTGTTTTAGCCACGAAGTTTATTTTTAAGTGTAGCTCTCTCTCTGTATATGTATATCAGTATATAGGTCCACTAAAAATTACAAATTATGTGTGTATTGCCAATACCTTTGAGTACATGTATGAATTTAATTCAAATCCAGCCAAATCCGATGATGGATTATAGCCTGAAAACAGTTCTAAAAGAAAGAGATTATTCAAATACAAATTGGGATTTTCAAAGAGAAAAAATAGTGAATTTTCTAACCATATTCCATGAAACAAGGAATTTTCACAGAAAATTAGAATTTATTTTCTTACGTCTTTAGAGAAAGACACAACATCCTTATAAATCTTTCACACTCAAGCACGCATGAAGAGTTTTGTCAAGAAAAAGCAAATTAAGAAATTAGAAATGTCTCTAAGTTGATTTCTTTATTTAAACAAGCCAGAATTTCTCCCAAATGTCTCTTCTCTACTTCCCCTAACTATTAACCGTATGCCAGACGCATAGGTTTTCTTTTTATATTCCTTTAAGTGTTTTTGTGTCTTTCTGTGCATTTGTGCTTTTTTTCGTTCGACTCTGAGCAGACAAAGCTAATTATACTCCTTAAGTAAAAGAAGCGAAAAAATCATGAAAATTATCGCGTGACGAGTAAGTAATTAGCAAAGAAAGTTTTCTGGAACATGCAACCATAATATGAAGCGCTATATAATTGGAAAAAAAGAATGACAAATACATAATGGGTGAGGTATTAAAAATTGAGCCTCTTTGACTAAAAGTGTGAGAGTTTGATAATTAAAGTTCAGTACTTTACTAAACAATATCATACATAATACACTCTATTAAAAATACGTACTAAGAAAGAGTTGTCAGATAGAGACAAAAATTGGCGGATAGGAACATTATGTACAGAATAGAAAATGATTGAAGTTTCAGAAAAATTGAATGATTTACTTAAGAGTTACATAGTTACAAATTAACGAGCTCAATAAGGTATTGATCCGCCTCTAGCCTGGATGCAAGCTACAAATGACCTGGCATTGAGTGATAAAGCTCCCTGATTGCCTTTCTTGCCAAATTTGCTCCAATTGCCGGGACAGGTCATCAACATTTCCTGATAGATGAAGTCGCCTTCCCATCATATCCCAGACATGCTCGATTGAAGAGAGATCTGGCTTGCCAAGGAAGTGTTTGACAAGCTGTAAGATAGTTTATAGCCACCTGCCGTGTGTGGTCTCGCATTATCTTGCTGAAAAATAAGGCCAGAATACTGCAAAAGGAACGGTAGTACAACAAGTTTCAGAATGTTGTCGAAATGCCGCTGTGCTGTAAGTGTGCTTCTAATGACGACTAAAGGGGTCCGGCTATCAAGAAAAATTGCACCTTAGACCATAACTCGTGATTGAGGGTCTGCGTGGCGTTCAATAGTGAAAGCAGGATCGGCACGCTGCCCTAGGTTTTTCTAGACACGTCTTCGATGATCGTCAGGACACAGTTGGAAGCGAGATTCGTCGCTAAACACTATACGTCCCCAGTCAGCATCATTCCAACCTGATCGAACCAAGCACCACTGTAATCTCACTCGACAATGTGCAGACGTGAGTGGCAGGTGACGTAGCAGTCGGTACGAGGGTAGATTTCACTCCATCAGCCGTCTGTGAATGGTCATGGTGAACACTCGTGTGCGGGTCACACGTCTGATGGTTGATAATGATGAATCAGGCACTGTAACAGCTGATCTGACAATCACTCTTTCCTCCAGATCTGCTGTGGACCTAAGTCGACCACTACCATTATGACGCTGAAATCTGCCATTGTCCACCCATTCTTACCAGCATTTTCTAATGGACCCTAATGACTAGCAATTCTCCGATTTGTCCAACCTGCCTCTTTCCTTCCAATGAGACGACCTCTTTCAAACTCTGACAGTTACTCGTATTGAGCTCGAATCCTGCGATGAGGCATTTTTTCACTCGTTGAAAGGTATTCTAAATGGCAATTCAACAGAAAATTTGACCATCAGATTTAGAATCGCTTCTTATATACACTTTCTGAGTGCGCAGTTCTGATGCACTTTAACTCCCGCTATTCATTCTTTGGATATCAAATTTGAATGATTTGCATGTTCGGTCCAAATGTCTTTGCATACGAAATTTCATTACATTCGGGCAACTTCTTTTCTGTGCGTCGTTTTTTGCTATAGAGTGTATTTGTAACTCTTTCGATCCCTTCCTTTCTGAAGGCGTTTTTTAGTAAGTCGTTTTATCTGTTTTACTTATTCTATTGATTCTTCAATTTCCAGAGATTTTATACTTTAATTCTCCGATGTTATTGAAGATTTAACGAGATATGGTAAAGTTTTAATTACTAATTAGAAATAATCAAGATATCTGGATAAAATTTATTCTGCAATAACAGTACATCATATTGTAAGGGAATCCTATTCATATTGATTGGTTTGGTTTCAGAAAGTCGTAGATTGAAGTAATCGTAGTATAGAGAAGTTAGAATTCATAAATTCATCTTAGCACTAACACAACAATTAATAACTCCCGAGACTAACCCAGAGATGGCGCTCGTAGTAAACCAGTAACCAGGTCTTTCTAGAGTACTAACCTTTGCTTGAAACGTGTCAAACTTTTAAGTCGATCGGACCAGAAACAGCTGAGTTATCGAGGTTGGAGTAAAGTCGTTTTGTAGTTTGTTTAAAAAATGGAAAAAACCGAGTTTCGTGTTCTGAAAAAACATTGTTTTTTAATGGGTAAAAACACCGTGCAAGCGAAACAACGGATTGAAAAATGTTACCCGGACTCTTGTCCATCAAAAGCAACGATT
>BMAW01039587.1:0-17389 GCA_019974015.1 Nephila pilipes | reverse complement strand
TGTGTGTGTGTGTGTGTGTGTAAAAGTTTTAATTTTATTTCACTTGAGTATTCTATACCTTAAAAATATCAACAATAAAATTTACCAATAAAGGTGTCTTTGATGTTCTTGACGAATTCAGATAACCCATTCCACTGCTGATTTTACTAAGTATTTTCTTGTTTTTCTACGTTAGATTTTTCCTTTGGGATTCTTGGTCGATATGTGCTTAAAGTGCTACAGTTCTAGAACATAAGAAGGCGAAATTTTAGGAATAATTTAAAGAAATACGCAAATACACATTTTCAAGAGAAAAATGTAAAATTTCTCTCTACCATAGATATTGAATTTTTATGCCATTGCAATGTTTCGATATTCTGAAAATTGCCTTTCCTTGGAATAATATATGTATCTGCATTTGTCTTCTTGGGTTTCCTCAACTAACTTGTACTTCTGGATAGAGTATTTTGTTTATATGCCACAGCTTCGAAAAAAATAACTTTCTTTTTGGAATAATATTTTTATTTATTTTTTTCATTTTTATTTATTTTTTCCACAATGTTTACTTGTGCTTTTAAATAAAACGTTTACTGCTTTATTCTGTAATGCCCACTGATTATTATTTTCGTTTGTCATTATTAAACGAAATTAGAAAGTATCAAATTGTTTGATTTGATACCTTTTCTTTTGAGAAATTATAGATTTCTCAAAATAAAAAGTATACTATTTTTTATTAAAAAAAAAACTTTATGCTGTTTTGTTAAGAACAAGGAACAAATACATTATAAAAAAACTACTGTTCCGAAATATTAATTTTTATTTATCGGTAAAATAGTATTTTATTGAAATTGGTAAGATCTATCTATTATCTATTGACAAACAAAATAAGAGTGTAAAATTATAATAGGTGCCTCAAACATAGCAAATTGCCATCTCGGGTATAGAATTATTACTGACACCTTGCAGAAATTTCACAATTCTAACTCCAGATCAATTCCCGTTCCGGAGCGTTTCGTGTTTTAATTGATCGAATAGCTCTAATTACTGCTTTCCAATTCCCGAAGTGAATCCCCATCAGAAATCTTCCGTAAGCCTTTGTTCGTGCTTTTACTCGTGTAGATTTTCAAATTGCAGACGATCTATATTATTTATCTGTTAAAGTAACAACACGATCGACGATTTTTTTTACAATAATAAGCTTTAAATATTTAATATTTAAATCATATTTTTAAACATTGATACTGACTTAAGTATCGTTACAAAAACAAAAAGTATTTAAATATTGTTTAGTTCAAAATAATCAAATATGATATGTATATTTTGTTTTCCTGATAAACGTATTTTATCATTTATTCATGTTTCTTGCAAATAAATAAAGATTTTGAAATACATAATAATACAATAATCATTAATTAGACTTTTATTTGATTGTAGGTCGCGTGAAATTCAAAAAGACTGAATGCAGATATTATGTTCATTAAAAACATATAAATTAGTTATATCAAGTATTTCAAAGAATATGTTAATATAAGTTATATTAAAATACATTCATTACTAATTAATACGTTTTAGAATTGTTAACTTTTTCATTTGTTTCACGTTAGCAAATTTAAGATAAAATAAGCCTGTTTAAAAAAATTAATTTTTGTGTTCATGTCTTTTTATATTTCATTCACAGAAAAGAAGAAAAATGGCGAATCTAATAGCTCTTATGTTTACTAGGAAGCTCATTAAAAATAAGTATAAATAAATGAATAAAACGATATAAATTTGAAGGTTTTTTATTTTAAATTAACTGCTCTCCTTAACATTTTTTTTTTTTTTTTTTTTTTTTTGAAAAATCGCAAAATATTAAGAAAAAGTTGTTTTATTATTAACTCTAAGGAGCTGAAACAAAACATAATACACTTGTTTTAAGATGAATTTTTAATTTCTTACAAGTGTGAAAACATTTAATTTTACCCTCAGTTTTTTCTCACGTGTTATCTCGTTCAAATGAAAAAAGCTACATGTTAATCTTCGTTTGATATTTTTTGAAATAAAGTTCAACACATAGTGATACAGGACATCCAGTATACTGGTATCTGGTTTTTTTTCTTACTGGCTCATCTCTGAGAACTCTTTTACTGGTGCAGAGAGCACACTATCTCGTTGAAATTGCTTTTTTCTCAGTATCAGAAATATAACATCTAGAAAATACCTTGAGATCAGCCTGAATGTTGAAGGACTAATACTGGATCTTTATGATGCGGTAGAAAATTTGTCACGATGATTTTATGTATTTAGTGTTTCAACAAGCTCCATTCTAAATTCATTAGGTGATCGTGAACCTCCCGCTTTACATCACAAAATGTAGGAATTCCACAAAGTCAAATCCAATACATGGAAGAAATTCTTCTGCATTTCAGTTGTATGAATTGTGGAAATTAAAATAGCATCCTTCTTATATTTCCATTTCATTGTAGATACTCTCTTTCCCCTTCTGATACCCAACAATTTCTCCATTGTCTTCAGATCTCGAGATAAATCTTTTCTATTCAATCAGAGTGAAAATGAAAGAATGATACGTCTTTCTTTGATCAAAGTATCAGCGAAATCTGAAGATTTGTAAAATTTGTGCATTGTAAGACAATATCATTTGTAGTAGCTTTATAAGAGTCAGACAACTTGGGCTAATATAGGAAGATCATCGAATGAATTATCAAAATTATTTCCTTTTACATTGTATATTATGACAGTCCAGAAATACCATCTCTTTGATTCGCTCAAGTAACTCCTTATTCCAAATTACCCTCATCAAAAAAATGCACTACACCCTTTCAAGTCTTCCTTTAAAAAGAAATAAGATTTCGACTATTGTAATATCTCTTTCATGTATAATCAAACTCTGAAACCTTTCAATTAAATGTTGCAGTATATCAACTTAACTAAGTAAAACCATATCTTACTTAATTTTGGACGAGGGTGTGTACTTGCATCATATAGGCCATTGTTGGAAGAGCAAGTTTTGCTTTATTTGGCAAAATTGCCAAATGTCAATGAGTTTGCAAACACCGGTGTACCACACAATTGATTTTTACCCCAAACATTTTACAGGTCCGGTTACTTTATTTTACCTCGGAGATTGGTGAGAATAGTTATCCCCCACCCCTAAATAAACCTCTTATTTCATTTTGAAATGAAGAACGTTATGGGTTGAATGCAATCTACGAGCACGTTCTGCCATCAATAGATTAATTTCGATTGTATTCACATCAGTCAATTCATAATCCAATTTTTTTTTTTTAAATTCAAAACATTACTGATATTGTAAGTTCTAAAATTCGTATCTGGTTTTGAAGTAAAACGGAAAACAAGCAAGTGCAGATGGTAACTTCGTATTTGAACTAAACACCACTGACGAGCTTCTGCTAAATCGTCCGAATCACTTGAACTATCGTCTTCCATAACGCTACTTACAGAAGAATCACTTCCGCCATAATCAAAGTTCACCTCTTCATTATCACTATCTGAAAAATCATCTACATCGCTTTCGTACCCAATTCCATTTTTTACTCTTTTTTCAACAAAACTATCCTTACTTATCCAGCAGCCGCCGTCGGCAAAACACTTGTCCAGTCCCGCCATCCAATTGCAAAGCTCTCCAACAAAATTTAGCAAACTGCTAATCAAAGAATGATATTTTCTTTCTTCTCAAGCTTCAGGCCGAGTAAAAACATCATAAACCAAATCATACATTACAAATTCTTACATACATTACAAATTCTTTTGCGCCCGAGATTTCTCGGGCGCAAGAGAATTTGTAATGTATGTGAACCTGAAATAACTCGGGTTAATCAAGTAAGCGGTTAATATTTAACATTTTTTTGTTAACAAAAACGTTTTTAATGATACTAAGTGTTCTCTTTTTGATTTTGTTTCTGTCTATGGCTTCGCACGAAATAAATAAAAATTCATGTTGAAGTGACAATGATTGATTCCAAGTTTTTTTTTTTTTTTTTTTTTTTTTTATTTAATAGATTGATCAATGTGTATATAAGATACAAATATAATCTAAGTAATTGATATTTGGTATAATATATGTATAATTTCAATAATATAAATCCTAGTTTAAATATCAAACAAATTAAAATTAAAAGTAGTTTAGTACATTTATTATTATTCATATACTATTTTTGAAAATTATGAAAATTTCATAAAATAAGAAAGTAAAATTAATATAATAGCTTAAAAGAAGTTATAGCAATTCTATTATGATTGACTGATAAATTAAATCCAAAAAGTAATATAATTAAAGAGAAAATATTTAGGATTTTCTTAAAATCTTACGAAATTTGTCGTAATTTGTAACTTATGTGGATAATATTCTTGACATTATGCAGCATTGTGAATTGTAGTAAGAAATTAAATTATTGAAAAATCGGAAAGATTTGAAAACTGAATTTATTCAACATTTTTTTTGTCTTGAAGTAATTTCAATCAAATAGTTAAGTAATTTTTTACAAATTTTGGTTAAAATTTCCTTAATTAACATTTTATTTAATAAAAAACAATAAAAACTGTAAAAGAAACTAAGATGGTTGTAAAGAAGTAACACTTTTAAGCAAAAGACTCTTCTGTCTTCAAGTTCTTATATATAAGCTATAGACTGCATTATAATTAAAATTAAAAATTAAATAAACTTAAATACAAATTTAATTTCTTGTTAATCAGTTTTTTTAAAAAAATAGTGAAACTAATATACATTAGAAAAAAATTGTTATTAAGCATTATTTAATGTACTTCCTCAAATATTTCTAGAAAACTAAACTTCTGTGTTTATCATTTAAGAAATAATTTTATGTTTCCAATTAAATTACTATCTCGAATGAAAATAAGAGGTTTACTTTTTAGCAATTTAATTTCTAAAAGTTATTTATGAGGCATTTTATGATTAACTAAGCATCTTAATTAGTTCATAAAATTAAGCATTTTCTGACACTTAATTTAAATGAATAATTATAAAGTGCAAACCAATATTTGTTTATTAGATCTAATTCAATTTAATCAATGCACGTTTAATTACCCGCGTGAGTAAACAAAAATGCCTATACACAGTTCATTAAATACTTAATGAAATAAATTAGTTTAGCTATGCAAGTAATTAAATTACTGAAGACCTTTGTTTCTATGCTACTTTCGAAATGCTCACTTTAGAATTTCTACATTGTATCTTCCTAAAAACAATGTTCTAAAAGCATATTAAGCAATAATCAGTACCTGAAAATCGTAATTGAAGTCTAATGAAGGAAAAAAGTAATTAAATGAAAAATGCAGTATAAAATAATGAAACATAAGAGTTAAGAAAAAATTTCTTTTACATACATGAAAAATTTAAAAAGAGAAAAATATCTTGTTTCACTCTTTTATTTGACTCAATTCCTTTAAATGAAACACTTAAAAGAATAGAAACAATTAAGATAGTTAATAACTTATCAGATAAAATTGCCTATTATAAATTAATCAAAATCTTACAAAAAAAATCATTTATTTTTCAAACTGGGCTGTTACTTTGCGCTGTATTGTTATAAAATATTTTTCTATTCGTTAGAACACATTTGTTCTAAAAAAGTTTTACTGCCTGTCTTAAGAACATTTTACATTTTTGAAAAGCAACAAAGAGCGTAGGAAGTCCGTTCTTTTATTTGTTTGATTTTGATTTTGTAGCTGAATAACATCTGATGTATTAAAAATTGTTGGTTTAGCATGTATTTAATTATTGAACAGTTGTTATTTGCTAACTATAACTTAAAAAATTTTATGAATTGTCCAAAATGAAGTAGAAAATAAAATACTTCAATTTAAAATAAATCATTCAGTATAAAAATTTAAACATACCTTAAATTTTTTTAGAATGTTATTGTTTGATTTTGAATTAATTTAATTAGTTTTCAATTTATTTTAATCATTAAAACAATTTGAAAAACTAAGAACTGGTATATCTTAGGAGTAACATTTTTCTTTTGATTTGATCAAGTCAAATAATTGGATTTAACGATTTAATAACTGATTCAGGGAAACTAACCAAAGACTGTATATCAAAGTCTAAACGAAATTTACTCCTTCTTAACTGTAAAATTATTTAGAGGTTTAATAATAAACTTATTATTGTATGTTTACTTCTACACTGAGGGTTTAACTAAAAAATTTCTAATTTTATTTTATAGCACTATATCACTACCTTTGAGGGAGTTTATTTTAAATTGCGATTATAATTGGGAAATAATATGATACTTCAATAACATTCAATACAGTTTTATGTGTGATTGTTGGCTGTATACTTAATCAACTTACTAAATAGAAATTAAAATTTATACTTATATCTTACCGATTTTCAATCACAATTTTTTTACAAAGCTGAGAAATGTGTTGCTTAATTTTAATAGGTTTAAATAAAAATTATTTAAAAATTCGTATTTATATATTTGGATCATTACTACTTGTAAGTATTTTGTGTTATTTCTATTTTGTTTTCAAAGACACATAAAACAACTATACTTACTTATATTTTTACTCACATTTTATAATATTTATTCATTAATAATTTTATTTTACGAAACTTAGTACAACCACAAAACACACACTTAGACACACTCATGCAGACTTTTATAGTTTATTCATTGCAAAAATTGATATATTCATTGCATTATTGACAGAATATACGCACTCACACACACATATATATATATTGAAATTATTTACACATCAGACATTTAATTGGTATAAAAACTTAGCACTGCATAATATTTTTTTTCAAAAAATTACCATAAGATATCTCCTATTTTTACATTATTTGTCGCTGTGTGTCTCCACTAGGTAGTTTAGTAATTATAATAATGAATACAATTTTTTGATAACTGTAACAATAGAAATATTGTTTTCATTTTTTTTAATTTTTAAGTGTGTTTGTTTGTTTTTTATTTCTGCATGTTTGCTTGGTTTTTGAAGAACAACTCAATTTTTCCACACAATACGCCTATAATGTACATAGTTATATGTTTTATTTCCAATCAGACATTTTTTTCGATAATTTTCTTAATAAAGCTAATAAAATCAGGATAAGAAGCGTACGATGCAAATGGTGAAAAAATATAATTAGTTTGATTCAAAAATATAAAAAAAAAAATGTCTTCACAATGGTGAAATATAACAGTTGTAAATACAATATTTTATTTAAAAAATTATCTCTCAAAGAAACGCTACTGAGAAACTGTGAACACATTTTAGTAAATATCGGTAAAACTTTCATAAACATTAAGCAAAATAAACACAGTATTTAAACAAAATCAATATATTTAATGTGAAACTTTTATTTGTTTTGAAATTCATATATTTTCCCAAAAATAAAAAGAATTTAGTGCAATCCATATTCATTTCATGTTATGGTAGCACCGTAAATAGGTTTTACAACGCATCAATGCAGATGGAAAATGGAAAAGTTTTGAAACTATAGATGTTTCAACATTTCAAAATTATGGGAGAAATCATTGAGAAAGAAATAAAAGTTTTAATGACTTTTTGAAAAATATTTTAGATTTACCAATTCAAAAGGTTGTGAGCAGTAAAATTTAGCTTCTGCAGGAACAGTCTTAAATAAGGAAATATTAACAAGAAATAAATAAGATTTCCATAAAACTAAAACTTATTAAGTGCAGAAATTTTAGAATTCCTCTCATTAAAATTGTTACCTATAGCGAACGTCGCATTTTTAATTCTTGTAACGTAAATATCGCATTTTTCCTGAGGAATAAATAACAATCAATATGAAACTCATAAAATTTGTTCTGGTATGACAGAAATGCAATCAACTAAAACCCTTGTAAATGTAAATTTACTTCATTTGATACAAAAGCAAAAAGGAGGCTTCAAGATAAAATATTAATGTCTTTTCAGTATGGGAATACTGATCAGTTTAAAACAAATGTTCTTTTCATTTCTCAGGTAATGCGGTAACGTTATTTCATAAAATGTTTCTATCAGAATTTTCATTTCCGTTAATATGGATGGAAGTTATGGTAATTAGATATAATTAAAAGCTTAAGTTGCTGATGACGTGAAAAACTTTAAAAATTAAATTTTGTTTATATATCTAAATGCATGAAATATAAAAAAATTATATTGTAAATGCATTTCCACATTTAATTTTTACCCGTATTTAAATTTAAGCAGTATGCTATTGTTATATTTTGAATGAAATATACTTTTACACAAAATTGTATCTGGAATAATTGGTTCTAAAATTGAAAAGTTTAATGGAAAGTAAAGAACAATATGAGAAATTTTCAAGTTCATGCATGTATGGATATATATACAGTAAAATTCCTTTGTAACGATATTTTTGGGGCCAAAATAATATATCGTTCCAAATTTAAATATCGTTATAGAGACAATCAATCACAATATTTGTTCTTCATATGAAGTGGCGTCACCAAAGGTGCTTCGCCATCATTCATCCCCCCTCGCCTTCATATATAAATATAATATATATTAAATGGGGTGAGAATAATGTGTTTACCGTGTTGAGTAATTTTTACAACACCCAAGTCTTAGCAAAGTTCCTTTGCCCAGGATTCTGGCGATACCATGGCCTATCAATGTTTATCGCCTGTTTAAATAATAAATTTTTTTAATGTGCTTACTACTAGTAAAACCCTTAAAAAATTTTGTAAAATGTATTGTATAGAGTAAATAAATGAAAATACGTACCTATTAATTAATGCTTATTTATTTTTATTTTTGCTAAAATAAATTATTTTTTTTTTTTTTTTTTTTTTTGTGTGTGTGTGTATTATCCAGAGACAATCTCATACAAAACGAATGAAATGCATCTAGAAAATTAAGATGCTCCTCTGGTACATTAGGTAAGCTAGAAATAAAGTTATGAAAAGCATAAATTGAGTACACTGCTTTTCCAGGAGATAAATTTGGCATTACCACGGGGGAATTGTCCTTTTCATTCACATCATCATCTTCTGACTCTTCTATTTCAGCGTTATCACTTCTTATTTCAGAAAGAATGCCTTCATCTGTATCTTCCGAAATTATATGTACTTCATCATCGACCTTTAAATAATCGTGAACAGATATTTCAAACTTTTTTCCAGTTTTATCATCATAATCGGTCAAGGAAATTTTAATATTTTCTTCCTCAAAATTTCCGCTAGTAGTATCAATTTGACTGTCTTTGTCATTTTGAATGAAGCCAGCTTATTTCCAGATATAGATTATTTCTTCATTTACCACCAACTCCCAGTAATCCATTCACTTACATCTTTCACAGTAACAGCAACTGGCACTGTGTGCTTTTGATCAATATTAAAAATCATTTTATCTACTAATCATTTTCTGTTATATCCTTTGAAGCATTTTATGATGCCCATATTGAGGGGTTATAGAGATGCAGTAGTGTTTGGTGGAAAGAAGTGAACTTCCGAACTTGGCAATTTTGGAAATGTTTATGTGCAGAGCTATTGTCAATTAAAATAGCAATATTTTTATTCCTAGATTTGATATATTTACTAGTTTTAATGACAGTTCACTAAATATTTTTGAAGTCATCTAAGCTCGCTTGTTCACAGTGTACTCTACTAGTATGCTCTTTGTTTTAAAAATATCTTGGTTTTAAGGACCTTCCAATTACGAGAGATTTTAATTTATCTTTACCCAACATATTTGTATACAGCAATACCGTTAACCTCTGTATATATTTCTTGCCTCCTTTACAAGTTTCTCTTTTGAAAGCTAATTTTCGTTCAGGTAACATCTGAAAAAATAACCCCATCTCACCAGCGTTATAGGCATTATCAAAGGACTATTTTTCAAAAATTTTACACATTTCTCTGTGACCCCAGAAACATATGTCATCCAGCAACACTGATTTTTCTTCATCATCAAACCTATGGACAGATATACCATGTCTCGAAACCTTGTTAATCATCCATTTATAGCTTTGAAATCTGAGATTCCCATCATACATGCAAATTTTCGGGCTTGCTCGAAATTAATTGGCCCATTTAAAGGTACATTCATAACCCGTTTCTTTTCTAAGCCTTTTCAACGTGGCAGCATCTATTTCGTCATATGAAGCTGACTTTATCCTCTTCCATTGTAGATAGATATCATTATAGTTGAAAATGTTTTCAATTTCCTTCCATTTCTTTAAAAATATTACAACAGTCGATTGTGATAATCAGTATTTTTTTTCCAAGCCTTAGCTTGCTTCATACCTCTATCAATATCTTTTATGACGTTGAATTTCACTTCGATGGGAATTTGTTTTCTTGGAGCTTTTTTTTATCAATTTTTACTAACAAACTTCAAATAATAAACACAATACTTATGAATAAATTAATGAAAATTTTCTAGTACAGTACATGAATAATTCCCCATTCAAATTATCGTAATTGACAGAATTTATCGAAGGTTAAAATTCTTATGGTACTCAAGTGCTGACTAAACAACGCATCATAAAGTTTACTCTCATATGCTTCAAGATTTTATCTATCACTTGCGGTGAAAGGAGTTATTGACCATTTTTCAAAGAGGGGGATGGAAGTAAGACTCATCGTTGTGTTTGCCAGGAAATGTAAACTTCGACAAAGAGTGTAATTTGAGAATCCCGTCCAACGATCCAACAGCATTTTATCTAGACTCTCTTTCTGTAGTGGACTCGTCGGTATTAAATTAGACTGAAAGTATCAACACATCACTTTATTCTTCTCAAAACATAACTAACTAATTACAACTGTTTCCAACGGCGCAACAGAAATATTTGATGTAGTCTCGTTTCCTACATCCTCCCCATCCTGGCAATCTCTAGGGGGATGGCCAGAGATACCGTATGGGTAGCCTTTCAATCATTAACTCTCAATTCGCAGGATCTTATCTTCGCATCAAGTCCCTGCTGTAGGTCCAACACTCTGGCCTTCTTCCACACGTGCCGTGGTCGGACGTCTTTTTGCAGAAGCACGATATCGCCACCTCGGATGTTAACGAGACTGTCATGGTTACGAACTTGATGAAAAGATCGCAGTTGAAGTAAATATTCCTTTGACCATTTTTTCCAAAAACAGTCCAGTAAGTACAGCAGCAGCTTGTAGATTCTCTTAAGCCTTGTGTCATTATCCGGGCTGGATGAAAAGACCATTAGTTTTCATTCTGTCAAGAAATGAGCTAGTGTTAAGGCTGCGGAGTTGTCCTCTTTTCCCTCTTCTTAGATTAATGGTCGGCTATTGAGAGCGGCTTCGATTCCATAAGAACAGATGTCAGACTTTGTTTAAAAGTGCACATCCGAATACCTTTTGCAGACATGGTTTGATAATTTCTATCATTCGTTCCCTTCAACCTCCCCACCAAGCCGCTCGTGGGGCGATAAATTTCCAAGTTGCTATTTTTGAAAGGCGGAATCTCAATAACGTAGCCATGATATTGGGAAGTAGATTTGGTCCAATTTCACGAGTGTCGTTTTAAAGATGGATGACCTGGAGAATGGGAAGATGCCTCGAAAACTATACGACACTTAATTTCTTCATTTGCAATTTTCTTTACAGCATGATAGGGTAAATAAAATAAACGTTCTTTATTATGTGATTCATGTGATACGATTTCAACTTGTTTTTTATCAATGTAATCTTGCATGATTTATACTCTTGTTTAAAAACTGTGTTTGTGTGTAGTTTTCTTATTAAAGAATTAAAACGTTGAATTGCAACTTCATAATTGTTTGATGGAAGTTGAACTTCTGGTTTTCATGCTAATTTTACTACTCATCTACAATCGATGATTTCAAAAGATTGATGAAAGTTTGTCAAGATTTCAGAGTTACAGGTGCTTTTTTTTCTCTGGAATTGGTCGTACGCCAATGCTTTCTGAGATCCAAAATTCACGTACCACATCGTCCAATGCTTGAGTTGAAGTATCCACATTAATATTATGAACTGTAGGAATGAAGGAAATTGTTGCATGTGATCTAGGTCCACTAAGTATACACCCAAAAATTGATGGGACCAAGGTTAGAGAATGAGAAAGCTTGACTGGAGGTACAGAATTCACGACATTCCAGTAGAAATCTGTGCCGATTAAAATCTCAATTGGTAATTTCGACAGTAAATCATCTGGGTCCGCAAACTTCAGTTGTTTGTTTTTCGCGAAGCGTTAAACGTCTGTTGGTGGAGGCGGATGTGATGCATACTTGTTGACTCATTCGAATGCAATAATGTTGATTTTAGATTTGTCAGATTTTTGATAACTGAAATTGAACTGGTCTTTGCGTTTGAGTAAAACTAGATGGAGATTTGAACGCTTGAAGGTCCAAATATCTGGTTGAAATAACTGGAAGTTTCAAACTGTTTACGAGATCAGAAGAGACGAAATTTCATTGACTTCCACCATCCAAAAGGCAACGTGTAACTTTTGTAATCCCAGTTGGACAAGTTATGAAAACTCGCGCAGCTTACAAATGAACAAAATTCCACTTAAGTATATCTATTTTGTTTGTAGATGCAGTCACAGACTGCTCTCCAGATGGAGTCTTACATATTGATTCATGGCATTTTTCCTTGCATTTGGGACAGCAGTATTTGTCTTTACGATAGCAATTTTGTTCAGCATGGCTAAGGTTAGTACACAGGAAACATCTATTGGTAGCCTTCAGTTTCTGTATGCGTGCGTCTATGTCCGTCACAGAGTTGCAATGTTGAGGCCAATGTTCGACAGTTTCGCAGAAAGGGCAAAAAGGGGAATTTTTTTCTCTTTAGTAACTGGTTTAGGACACTCATTGAAATTTTCTAAAGAGTATTTTATAGAATATTCTGAAACTGGTAAGCCTTTAATGTTATTTGCTACAACTGTTCCCTGAACTTCCTCGGTTAAAAATTTCATGAATTTTGTAATGTCACCTTCAGCCAAGTTTTCACGTTTGGCGTATACAACCCAATTACGACATATATCATGTGGAAAAGCACGGAGTATTTTTGAAGCCAAAATTCTTCCGTATAATTGTGTGCTTTCGCCTAAGGCATCCAACGCTCGTAATCGTTTATTACAATCGATATATAACTCATTTAATGCTAATGGAGATGGATTTTAATAGGTGTTAGGTTTTCTAAATAATCGAGATGAGTTTGTATTATTTTATCCTTATTGCCATATTTCGATTTTAAAATATCCTTTGTTATTGTATATATAACTGTAGTTATATTTATTCTATCAACTAGTCATTTTGCTTCTCCATCTAAATATCCTCGTAAAATAACGTGTTTGTCAATAAGCGATAAACATTCGTTTTTATCTATGCAGTTTTCAGAACGCTCCCAAAAACTGTGAAATTCTTCAATTTCACTGTAAAACGTATTTAATTTTATTTTTGGATAGATTTACTGTAATGTTTGAAGACGGTAGGTAGGTTTACTGAATGTTGTTTTTTATTCACTATTTGGATCATTCACTTTCGTTGTCAATTTCATAAGGGCTGCTCGAAATGTTGATAGTTCGCGTTTAAGTAAATCAAATTCCTCTTTAACGATCGACATTATAATTCGAATTCGCACCAAAATGTTGTGGACTCGTCCGTGTTAAATTAGATTGCAAAGTATCAACACATCACTTTATTCTTCTCAAAACATAACTAACTATTTACAGCTGTTGCCAACGGAGCAACAGAAATTTTTAATATAGTCTCATTTCCTGCACTTCGTATAGCGCCTGATTCTTAAACATCTTAGTTGGACTTTAAAAAAAAAATATCGTAATAGAGATAATTATTGTGATGGAAGGGAAAATATTACCATCGTTGTAGAGAGAATTATTGTTGTAAAGAATATCGTAATACTGAGAAATGCTTTACCATTAATCGGAAGGAAATAAAACCAGGACTATGAAACAATATAGTAATAGAGAGAATTATCGTTATATAGGGTATCGTTTTAGCGAGTTTATACTGGAAGTAAGGTGTGAGGAGAGAGACCGGGGAGTTTACATTGATCCACTAAATTATAAAATTTGTTTTTAAGAAATAGTAATCCACTTATACATTTTTGTTTTAAGATTACAAGCGATTTGTTTGATGAGAAAACACGATTGATTTGAAACGGGAATGTGAACTCTTTCCTACCTTATGTGAACATAAAATTCCTTTAGATTGCGGCTTTCCTCTTCGAACTGCTTGCAAACTTCTCACATTTCCATGTGCCGACACTTTAAAATAGACAATTTTAGCATGCTCAAATATGCGAATTTCGAGTGCTCTAGAGCATACCGGTGGTATTGGTATTTATATAGGAAGCCATCAAAAGAATACAGCTGTAAAGGAAAGGAATTATTTGGTTCTTACGATCTTGACCTCATGTCCCCTCCTCCGAGTATCCAATTTGATTTTTGACCAATACCACAAGTTCACATCCTGAGCACTCGCAATTTGCATATCTGCTTGCCGAGACTTTCTATTCTAACGTGCTGTTTCATATCAAGATAATAAAATTACATGAGTTTCGAGAAAGGCAGCCACAAGAGTATACATTTACGAGAAAAAGGTTATAAAAAAACTATTGCTGTCCTTATGGCTAGGCACCCAAACCATACATAACTTGTTCATCTCAATATCCCTTAAATCTCAAATGAAAATGGATCGTAAAGAATGTCTCGAATTCCATTATGTTACATTCCTCTTTGTAGTACAAAGTATGAACAGCAGGGATTTTGGAAGAAAACACATTTTATAATGTCGTCAAGTGATTTTGAATGTATGTTTTTCTGTATGTTTTGTATTGATTATCCAGCGAAGAAGCATACTTTCCCCCTCTTTTTGAATTCCTTTAAAGGAACATTAAGTATTCTTTACTTTAAAAATTTTATTTTATATTTGTTAGAGTTTTTTGACTATTTCCTTATTATTTTTATTGATACCTAAAATAAAGAGAATTTCCTGATATTAATTTTAGGTGTGATGATTTCTGTTGCTAGTGTAGCTTTTCTGAAGTCATTGACATGAATAGTAATTAAACTAAATGAAGAAGACAAGAAATGAATATTAAATATACACTAGAAATTCTGATATGAATTATAAATGAAGCAATTAGTAAAGTTGCTAACTTAAATGGTAATTAGCAAAAATAATTTAAATGAATTATTAATTTTTAAACCATTTAAGTTTTTTTCATTGTAATGTCATTTTCCATTCATAATCTAGTTTAATTTGTTAAATATTTTTACTTTTAAAACTCACACTCAAAAGTAGACTGAAAAATATTGTGCTTTATTAATCTAATTTGTAAATTATTACAATTGTAATTTATTTTAATTTAGTTGCTTATGTTAAAAGTTCACAATAAATTACTATTCACTAATGATAATTTAAATAGTTACTAATTTGTAATGAAACTTTATATGTAACTCTACGATGAAAATGAAATAACGCATAAAAAACAAGGGCCATTTCATCATAATGAAGTTTCATATGTAAATGCTTTCCATCAAACATAAAAATTATTCGATTTTGACCAATAATAATTTAGTAACTACAGTTCCACAGCACACGGATGGTGCTCAGTAGAGGCAAAATTACAAATATAGAGCAGAACTTCCATTCAAAATTGATTCCTTCTACCCATTTTCATTACATTAATGTCTCGCATTCGAGTTAGTGTTCAGCGTGACTATATGTCCCCCATTTGAGAAATGACGAGAATAAAGTGAGCTTTCACCATTTTGATGAGAGCAATGCCAAATACTCAATATAATTTGTATTAAATGTGTGTGTGTGTAATAAACTCTTAAAACACTATACATTTTTTTTCTTCTACAGGTAAATAAAAAATTCTATATCAAAGTATTAAACTTAAAATAAAATATATATTTTCTTCGTCCTCGTAGGTGCCACGCAGCTGGGATGCTTTCTCACTCAGAAAGGGATATACCGTACATTTTGTGAACACAAACCATCTTTGAACTCATAATTTAGTTGATTTGTGAGGGCTGTTGACGTATGTGATCATGCAACGAAATTCGCTTGATTCTCAAAGAGATCACATCCCTCGATTTATTTCTCGGAAAATGATTGCTGTGCAACAAAAATCATATGGCTTAGTTATTTTTATTGCATATATCTTCTCTTACTATTTTGCTTATCTATATCAAGCAGAAATTCAGGAAAAGACATCGTTGAGATTGACAGAAATTTTTTTCATCTCTCAAGCTACAAATCATATGATTCGTTATTCAATTTCAAACACTTTCGATGCAACTAACGATATTTTTATTTTAAATATACTTTTTTGTTGGCAAAACTCATCTTCTTTAAAAGATCTCTGGTTTAAAATATTTAGTAAATTGATCAAACATTTCAACAAAACTTGTGGAGAAAAGGTCATATTGTAAGATTTATTATAACAGGAATCTTAAATAATGTCACAAAAAAAACGAAAACGTGTCTGCAAAGAATTCAAATCCCTCTTGTCTGGAGATAGGCATGAGCGAAATTCAGATTAGAATTGAAGAAGCTGTACAGTATTGTAAGTCGTCGCACCATACGTGCTTATTATTCTCAAATGGGATCACGTATCTTGGAATTACAGGAGTTTTAGCTTCTTTTTCTCAAACTATTTTATCTCTGTGATTGAAATGGAACAATTTATAATACCTGATTGTGCCCGAATGTAAAATCAGAAACAATTTCCTATAGAAATCATTATTTCATAAAACTTTAGAAAAAAAATTATGTCAAAAAATACAATTGATGCAAACAAAAACAATAAGAAAATTGATATAAATAATAACTGTTCACAGTGATTTTTATTCTGAAATAAAATAAAATTTATTTATATTTGTTATGTACGGAATTACTTACTTTCTTAATTAGTGATAACTACTTACTTAGAAAAAAGAAGCAAAAGATAAGAAGACAAATTAAGACACAAATCACAGCCCAAATATGAAACTTTAAATTATAATGAAAGCATATGAATTCTTGAACAGGATAATTTTAAAGTATTTATTAATTATTATTGCCATCGTCTGATGATGCTATGCGAAGGTAGCTGAGAAGTACCTGTTTTTTACTGCACAAACTTTAGATGACGTCCTAATATATTTGATTTCGATTCATAAGTTAGTTATAAGACATTTGAGGCAAAATCAAAATTAAATTGCTGCCCCAACGAGTTCTCATCGTTAATGAGACCTAAATTCATTATTATTCACCGAACTACAAGCAACAATCAAAACAATGATACCTTGATATATATATATTATATGTAGTCAAACCAATAATATATATATAGTTGAATTTCAAATATATATATATATTTGAAATTCAACTCATAATTTGTCATAACATGCGAAAAAGCCGGATATGCTTCAACCGAAAAGTATCCGACCT
>BMAW01039583.1:0-12783 GCA_019974015.1 Nephila pilipes | reverse complement strand
ATGGAGCTAATTCGAAGAATAATTTCCATTGAACAGAAACCGAAAAAAAAGAACGACAAATGACTGGCTAATGACTAACCAACATAAAAGACGTCCTCTGAAGGTTACATTATTTTAAGCAACTCTTTAAAATGGCCCGTCCTTGATTGACAGTTAAAGCTGGATGAAGATTCATGATGTTTCTTGTCACAAATCCATTAAAACAGGAAACCAGAATCTTAAAGCGGCCCACTTTTGTTGAATAACATTTTGCTTAAAAGAGTCATTATTTTGTGTATTTCTGTTCCAATGAATATTCGGATCAAGAGCGCACGATAATAAACAGAGTTAATGAATGATTCATGGTTAGCTTTTTTTTAAAAAAAAAATAATAAGTTTTCGGATTAATTTTAATGACTACTGAATTAAGAAGATGGTTCCAAAAACAAAAGTACTCGTGTTAGGAATGAGAAATGAAATTTTGTGAATGATGGAAATAGAGTAATCCACTGTAGTATTGTGCTTTCATATATTTTTTCTTCTTTAAAGGTGAGACACCCTTTGCCTCCCAAATATCGTCGCCGTAATTTTTCTTGCCAATCAGACCGTCTTCGCTTTCTTTGGAGCAAATTCGTCGATAGCAACCCACTTGCTTGATTGTTGCTTGGTTTCTGAGGTTTTTTGAAAAGACCAGGTCTCATCGACGGCTGCAACTCGTCAAGGCAGCAATCAAATTTTTATTGAGCAACAAAATGGCCAACCTAATCAAAAGTAACATATGAATTTATGTCAAATTTGTTTCAGTTCTGTTTAATAGGGGGTGATAAAAACATATAGGTAGTTATAAACTATAGGTTGCCAAAGTGGTCCAGGTTGACCCTCAGGGGTCCATAGGAGACCACACGGGGGTCCACGTAGACGTGAAAAGAAAACAGGGGTTCACAAGTTGTAAGTGAGGGTCCACGAAAATTTTTCTGGTTTTCATAATAAAGAACAAAAATTTTGGCTTGGATCTACCTATCAAAATAGGCAGGTAGCATCATTCACTAAATAGGTACTCAAAAATATTCGAGACTCAGTTCAAACACAGAATTGAATAGAACAATAGATAATAGTACAAGTGTACACTACATGTCGAGATTTGCAAAGTGCTGCCCGTGCCGCTCGTCCGGGATGCTTGTTTAGACCTGCAAAGGGATGAAATGCGACTTGCGCTGTGCTTGCAATCTACATTAGTATAAATATGAATGCCAAGAACAAAACGTTACTCATTTGTTTCCGGGATTTTGAACATAAAAGTGTGACTGTGAGTGAATCGATGTCAATGTTTGCTGTGCCGGAAAAAGTAAGTATCTGCCTATTTGTTATACATATTTGTATTGTATATTGTAATTTATCAATCATATTATTTGTTTTACTATTTGAGTGTAGTAGGTAGTTATGTAGTAAAAATTAAATACTAGAAATTATTCAAAACTTCCATTAAAGAACAAAAAGCCAGGGAAGATTAAACTTTATGTACCTAGGTACTTTTTATTTAAAAATATTTATTTACGCACATATAACCACAAGTATTATTTTAATAAATAGGACGCAAGAAAATGTGCTACTTTTTTTTTCTTCTTAACACCCCCAATTTAGGGTGATATTTTTTAGGAGTTTTGGCAATACATTAGAAATGTAGCAGCAGGGGGTCAACCGAAAATAGTAAAACTTTGAAAGTGGTCCACGAGAAAAAAAAAGTTTGGGAACCTCTGTTATAAACGTATAAATAATAGGTGGTTATAAACGTCGCATTGAGAAGCAACACGACGGCTTTGGGAGACAGACCTCGTAATTTAAACCTTGATCAAGTGACGAGGACGACACCATGTATAAACTTTCACGCAACTCCTATAAGAGAGCTTTGGATTTCGACCAGATTTAACGTGCATCAGCCGCGCTATACGGCGGGTCTTCTGTGGCAATAGGGCTCCAAATCATGATTCAACGAAAACGACACCTACCATGAGTCCGTGACCATGACCACAAGTCAACCGCGGTCACACTTAATGAGTGGCAGAACACTTTGGTAATATCAACTTGCCTTAGCAGCGTAATTTTTTTTCTTTTTTTTTTTTTCTTTTTCAAAAACGAGTACTTTTGAACTTTATTCGTAACACGCCGTGCGTGATTTATCTAAAGGTTCCTAAACAAAAATTCAATCTCAAAATCTCATTGAAACTGAACTGTTATTTAATCAAATAAACGTTTGTAAAATATTATAAAAGTAAATATACTTTAATAAAATATTTCACTTCAATGTTTTTAAAAAAAATTTATTTTGCATTAGATGCGTCAAGAAAATCTCATATACTACTAAAAAAAACTCACATATTAAACTGTAAAAACAATTTATTAATTTAGAGAGTGAAATAACTTAGGTACTTTTTATTACGAGCTTACGTATATTGTAGTAACAGGATATTTGGTTTAGGAGTACACTTTTTGGTCTTGTGTGTATAGCTTGAATGATAAATGACTGCGATTTGTTCTGATTAATAAATCATTTTTCTTCAGTTAGCTCTGTCAGTCACTTATTAACTTCCTTATGGATGACTTTGATGTCGGCAAATAAATTCAATCAAAGATATTAAGTCCTGACCATCAAAAGAGGGTGTTTTTTTTTCAGTAAAAATATATTAATACATTTAAAAATCCTACATTCATAACGAAATCCTTGCTACCATGTCCAGAGTGTTGTTGTGACAGCATCACCAAAATTTTAAAATGCGAGAAGCATATACATTAGATCTGTTCGAACCGTACCCGTGTTTGGTATGAGGTATCAAATTATAGTATTGTCCAAAGATCGTTTTCTCTTTTTCTGAAAAGTTCTTGATTATTACGTCTTTCCCATCCCAAAAAGTCGTGGTAAAAACTCTTCCGATGGATGGAACCCTCTTCGTCTTCTTTGGAGTAGATTCATCGGAAGCAACCCATTGTTTTGATTGATGTTTGCAGATGCTAGTGGTATAAGGTACGATGAAAAGATGGAGTTGGATAGAAATTTGGTGATTTCCAATCAAATTGATGTTAAGATTGTGGCTAGAGACAACTTTGTCAATAAAGTGTCTTTTCACCGATAATTTATTTTGTTACTGGTAAATATAGGCACGCGAGATCATATCTAAATACGAGGGCTATTCAGAAAGTAAGGAACATTTTGGAATGAAAAAGAAACTAAGTACAAGAAAAAAAATTTATTATATACATCAGAAAGAACGACTATAATTCTACTTTTCTACACAGTCACCAAACAAATTGAGGCACTTATCATAGCGGTAGACAAGCTTTGAAATTTCTTCGTCATAGAATTCTGCCTCCTTTTGTGTGTCAATTTCAAACAACAAAGTCCATGAAACTTGTGAAAAACTAAGCGAAAACTCCGTTATTGTGAAACGGCGGTTTTCACGAATCTTTTCATCAACTTTAGCGACCAATTCCTCAGTCATAATGCTAGGGCGTCCACTCTTCTCTTCATCGTGAACGTTAGTTCGGCCATTTTTAAACTGAATGCACCATTTCCGGATTGAACTTTCATTCATTACGTTGTTTCCACACACTTGCCGATAAATTTCCATAGGTCTTAGGGGGTTTTTTTGCCAACAAAAACCGTATCACAGACCGCACCTCCCAACTGGCGGGATTTTCAATTGCAGCACACATTTTAAATTTGAATATCGAAAAAACGGGCAGTGTGAAAATGTTCCCGTTGTTGATGGCTGGATGCCGATTGAGATGCCGAGCACGCAGACACCAAAATATAGGTGATCGGCGCGAGCCTAGCGACGTCAGACGAAAATGTTCTTTACTTTCTGAATATCCCTCGTATGTTTCGTTTGGTTTTTTTTTTTTTTTATTAGTTTGCATGTCTTATCCTCCTATATATAGAATATCTTACATGTACTCTCATTTTTAAAGATATATTGTTATACCATCACGCTCACGGTAAAAATAAGAGAAAAATTTGGTAAAAAACATTACATCTTTGTAATGAATGTCTATATACATTTCAATCAATCAATGACAACGAAAACAAATATAAATTATCAGTATTATTAAGGCTACCGGCTATTTTTGACTTCGTAACCGAAATGCTTATACTTTGTAATTTCTACTACCGTCCTAAAATCTAATATACTATTTTAACAATTTGAATGCAATTAAATGCATTCGATTGAACAAAAGAAAATGAAGGTTTCTGCGGAATTACATTTTCCCTCCGATATTTAAAAATATTTTAGAATATCTTAAAGATCGGAAAACGGACAAATGAATTATTAAAATGGAGACAAAAATATTTTAAGAGACCGGACAAAAAATGCAATTTCGCAGAAACGTTATTTTTTACCATTTTATATACACTCCTTGGCATTCAAACAAATAAAATTGTATAGAATTGAGAATAGTAGTACAAATTCCATAGGATCAACATTACGTTCAAGAAATAAAAATGGCCGGTAAATGGGGACCTTAAATTTTAAAATCTAGGTTGTTTTATAAATTATTAAGTCATAATTTTAAAAATATTTATATTCGTCTTTGCATTATTTTTCACAAAACTTCATTAAATATTTATACAAAATTAATGGTAACTGATTTCCTTAAAAGTTTTTTCTCCTTCATATGAAATTAGTATCACATCTGTTTTGAGAAACTTGCATTTTTTAAATTTACTGGCTAAATTTTTTTTTTTTTTTTCAATACCATAAAAGTGACTTCGATTTTTCTCCACATGTACTAATGTTTATTTGTTTGTATACTAGCATATAATAAAAAATTTATTCAAGGTATTTATTAAAATATTGCCTTTTTAATTAAGAAATAATAAACACATCCGAAACTTTAATTAACAGACCGACATATATTTTTTTGGAAAAAATTTGTTGTTCTCTCGAAACAAGAAATACTGCCTAATTATTGTTTGCAATAAGCGTTACATACATTACGAAGCAAGTTTGTTATTAAAATATTCTGGAATATTCTTAAACTTGACATAAACACAACTAGAAGTTATAAAATAAGAATAATATCTATTATAAATGTAATTCTCCCGCATTTTAAAAGCAGTGAAATGTTTAGATATACCACGGCAATTGTTCATATAAAGAATTAGACTGTTTAAATAATTGTAAAAACAACGGAAATCAATCGGAATACAAGAGGTTTGAAAAAAATGATAATCTGATTTCAAACTATCATCAAGTGATCGGAAATTTATTCGACAGAAAATCTAGGAACTTTCAACTTATTTTTGTCACTTTCTCTTGAATAAGACTTGAACCGAATTGTAAATCTGAAATAATCAAATGATGTTTCCAGATTATATGGATGCAATGGCCAAATTGGCTCCAAGATGTTAATCCGATGGATAAATTACAGTAAAGAAAAAATTATGACAAATAATAGAAATAGAAATACAAGCTATCAATATATGGATGGAGGAGTAAGGGTTTTTAAAAAAATTTAAGTCTCTTGGCTTTTATTACTGTGGCCACAGTAGCCTAGTGGTCATGGTCGCGGACTCTAGTGATTGTGGCTGGCATTGCTTTCGTCGAGTTGTGGATTCGAGCCCTGGTGCCACTTAAAACCCGCAGTGTAGCGGGAGTATCCTTCCGTTGTCGTAGTGAGGAAGTTTGGAGAGGGTGGTGACAGCTCAGGAATCGTTCTCGTCGCTTTAATCAGGCTCAAAATTACTAAATTTGTCGCAATAGTTGCTTCTCAGAAAGAAGTTAATAAACGATCACAATCGTTTTTTATTATTCATAGTTTACTGGAAATATTTGTAACATAGTAAAAATACGTAAATATAATTAAAGTAAACTTAAATATACGACAAAAACTTTTTTAAAAAGTGATTTCCTAACGGCTATAACTTTTTTATTTGTCACTCTGTTTACACAATTCTTGTTGTTCTCGAAAGTGCATGTGTTCTCTGTGCACTATTCACTTTTTGACATAGTCCCCATCCCTTTCCACTCATTTGCGTCAACTCGCGAATAGTCGGGCAAATCCGTCGGAGAAGAATTCAGAAGTGCTCTTTCATCTTTGGGCAGAGGTGAAAGTCGCAAGGTGCGAGGTCAGGTGCAATGACGCTTTGTTATTTCAACCTCATTGAGTCGTGGATTCGAGATCTGAGGCCACTAAAGATCTACTGTGAAGTTGACTGATGCACGGTAAATCCAATCTATGTCTCAAGTCCTCCTATTGGTATAATGTGGAAATTCGGAGAGGGAGGTGCTAGCTCAGGTGTCGTCCTCGTCGCTAGACTGAGATTCAAAATTACGATGCCCGTCTCCAATAGACCTCATATTGCTTCTAAGAGCGACGTTAATAAACAATCAAATCAAATTCAACCATGTAGACCTTCTTCACTTTTCAACTTATAGCTTCAAAGGCATTGCTTTTCTGTCAAGTCTCATAGTATGTAACTATTTTACGAATTCAGCTTCCTTTAAGAAGCATTCGAAACTTGTTATTTAAGACATATTTCATGGAATTATGAATGAATTCTTAATCAATGTAATATGTTGCCTTATTCTGTATTGAAGAAAAATATAAATCTCAGGTTATATTATCAAAAATTATTCGAGGTTTTTTTCGAATAATATAATTTTCTCTAGGTTTTCTTTGACTCACATTGTAATAACTTTGTCTGCGTCAAAACTTTTAAAAGCTTTTCCCTCCCATTTTAAAGCGCTCATTTGAGCTGAAATTTTCTATAGATGATTATTTAGGATGACAATACGATAATTTAATAAAAATTAATTGATTAAAACTAATTATTAATGGGGTTTTCTTCTATTCACGTTGTACGTCTGGTTCAAAACTTTAAAAGCTTTTTTCTCAGATTTTAAAACACTCAATTGAGCTGAAATTTTCTATCACGATTGTTTTGGATGACAATGCGATAATTTAATTGTAATTGATAAAAATTAATTGATTAAAACTAATTACTTAAGGAATTAAAATTTACGCCAAGTTTCTCGCTAAGTTGCCAAATGGTCGCCAAATCCGTCGTTTAATAATTTATAGTTTGCTTTAATTTTAAGTACATTTAGCATTAATATATTCATTTTAATAACATAACTAAACATTTGATTTAATTTTAATTACATGTAGCTTTATTAACATAATGCTTAATTCGGCTAAAACTTTTTACACATATTTATTTTAGATGATAAATTTAATAAGCGTCAAATAATAAGAAAAATTATTAAAATAAATCATTAAATGAATCAGTTTGACTCAACGTTTCTTTTTACTCTTAAAATTTAAGATATAAAAAATTATGTTACGCAAAGAGTGAAGTTTGAAAGAAAACCCAAGTTCAAAAAACTCGTTTTTTATCCGTGTTATTTCTAGTACTTTTGAGCTCTAAAATTCCCTTCAATTACCCTTCGTTAAAAAGAACTTTTATCACTGTATAAAATACATGAGAAACATAAAATTGATGAATCACTGATTTACACTCATTTAAAAGCAGTCGCACAGTTACTCGCGTCGCTGAGAGAGTGAGATTTATTATTAAACAAATGATATTTTTCTTCACATATTATATAATTTCATTATTATTCGTAAAAATCAAACACTTTGCTCCTCCTATTACTTTTTTTCCTTTAAACGTTGCAATTCTTTTAAAGAAAAGAATGTAACAGGGTCGAAGTATAATTATCTCAGTGCAGTTACAGTGACATATTTTAGAATAAGCAGCACCTAAAACAAATTAGTTCCGGAAAAGGGGAAGATGATGGCGTGTTGCAATTGAGTCTTTCTTTAAAGGGGTTAATCAATTGGTTAATTGAGGTTAATCGAAGAAACCAACTGCGCACTGTGTCTTTGAAACAAAGAACTCTACATAAGACCTCACGGTGAATCATAACTACAATGCGACGCAAAATAAGTCTGCAAAATATCATACAAATCTTTATTTACTACGATTGTACAGTGAATTACGAAATTTTCTCTTACCTTAACTCATATGCTACATGTACAAAGAATTATTGGCTTATAGCCGTAAATTTAACAAAATTTAAGTAAGAAGATTATTTAGTCCCCTAGTCCGGTCTTTTTTCAACGAACTGTTTAAACGCAATCAAAGAGTTAATCAGTCACAATTAGAAAAAAAATTGTAAGTTAATAATTATTTGCTCACAAAATTCGGTAATTTGAATTTACCTTAAGGCCATTTCGATTTCATGAACATAATGTTAATCCTATGGAATTTCTACTACCGTTCTCAAACTTTTACTATTTTATCTATTTGAATGCAATCAAGGGCATCCGAAAGAACAAAAAAATAATGAAGGTTTCTGCGAAATTATATTTTTCTCTCGGATTTTTAAAAATATTTTAGAAAATTATTTAAAGACTGCAAATCTCATACACGAATCATTAAAATAGGGCTAAAAATATTTTTAAAAAACGGAGGGAAAATGTAATTCCTCAGAAACCTTCATTATTTTTTGTTCTTTCCGATGCACTTTACTGTATTCAGATAGATAGAATAGTAAAGATTTGAGAACGGTGGTCGAAATTCCATAGGGTTAACATTACGTTCGCGAAATCAAAATGGCCGTCAGATGGGAGCCTTAAATAATGATTTTAGGTGATTCTCGTCGACCATTTTCATCACGCTAGAAAAATGTTGACAAGCAATGATTGTTTGATTAATATCTCTCTTGAATGTAATTTGAGGGCTATTAGCGATTCACCTCGTAATTGATGAGGACGACCCTTGAGTTGGCACCCCACTCCGCCACCATTCTTACGAGGGAATGCTGGGTTTCGGCAGATTTAACGTGACGTCTACGCGACGGATCTTTGGTAGAATCAAGACTGGAACCTACGTCTCGACGGAACAACTCCGCCCACGGGATCGCCACTATTAACCACTCGACTACCGTAGTCTCAATTAAGTGCCCACGATCTCGCGATCTGCGGAAACGATGATTGGATAGGTGTAATTAGGTATGAAAATGACTGGGATAAGTTCGACTGGTATTTGTGGCACCTTTCATGTGCCAAGGTATCTTACACAATTATCCGATTTTATAATACTTACTCATTTATAATAAATGTTAGTTGAAAACTTGTATAAATATCTCAGTAATTGCTTTAGCTATTGTAATTGATTGAGGAGTTCAAATGGCGTTTAAAAGAATAGCCAATGAGGCTCTATATTCAATTCAAATTGAATATGAAAAAAGAATTATTGCTTTATATTTTATCTAAAAGTAATACCAGAAACCTTTTTGATCGAATAAGTGGAAATGTGATCTGAAATATCAGCATTAATAAATCAAAAGAGGAATCTAAGTGTATTGATAAATAAAAATGTCCGGATAAATTTTTACAAATGTATTTAACTGCATTAAGTATTGTCATTTCGATTTGAGTCTTTATCGCATTAAGTGCATTTAATTTCTTTCCACTTTTATAGACACTTTTTTTGTCCAATATTTTACCTCTTAATCTTTCTGAAACAATATTAATAGCTTTATATTTTTAAAACGTTTTTCTGAATTTCACTTGGTGTGTGTGTGTCATCAAATTTTCGATCGTTAATTTAACCAACTTCCCATCAAGCTAGAGCTTTGAAATTTTGGGAATCGTTCGTACTCGCCTAACATTGCAATATTTAGACATTTGCGACAAGTTTCAACTAATATTTTCTTTAATAATGCAGTTTAGCCCAAACACTTGGCGTGATTTCAAAAATTGGCACCAAACTTGGCAATTTTTTTTTTTTTTTTTTGGCTGAGCGTTAAATCCGTGAAACAGAACAGGGTAGCCACATTTGGCGAAATACTGCCGAATAATTCTTGTCGCCAAGGGTGGTTGGGTTAAACTGCATTCCAACCATTAATTTACCGGATGAATTAATTTATTTTAGTTAGTTTTTACGTTTTTATGTATTTCACTTGGCGTGTGTCTGTCTGTGTGCGTATCAGTGTGTCATCAAATTTTCTATCATTAATTTATCTAACTTCCCATCAAGTTAGAGCTCTGAAATTTTGGGAACCGTTCTTACTTGCCTAACAATGCAATATTTAGATATTTGCGACAAGTTTCAACTAACATTTTCTTTAATAATGCAGTTTAGCTCAGCCACTTGGGCGATTTCAAAAACTGCCAAACTTGGCGGGTTTTTTTTTGTTTTTTTTTGGCTGAATGTTAAATCCACGAAGCGGACCAGAGTAGCCACATTTGGCAAAATACCGCCAAATAATTCCTGTCATCAAGATTGGTTGGATTAAACTGCATTCCAACCATTTAATTTACCGGATGAATTAATTAATTTTAATGTTTTTATCAGTGTGATATCACATTTTCTATCAATAATTTAACTAACTTCCCATCAAGCTTTAGCTCTGAAATTTCGGGAACCGTTCTTACTTGCCTAACAAAGCAATATTTAGATATTTGAGACCAGTTTTAACTAATATTTCAATAATTTTCTTTAATAAACTTTGCCATCATATAAAAACGTTGGTTTTTATCTCGAATTATTATAATATACATTATGTATAAATGAGCCCCACGCTTCGTAAATTCAACAATAGAACAATTAAATATTAACTAAACAAATGCAGATTTGCTTCGGTATTCAATGAATAAAAAAAAATAAGAAGAAAATAAATCTGAATCTACAAGAGATAATGTATACTAAGTATGTCAACCTCGAAGGACAGCACAGTCCAAATGAAAAAAAAATTGTTTAAAAATTTCCTGTAATAAAAAAATATATTATTTTAATTTTATGGTAAAGTGTATTTGTTTTGAAAAGAATAATTTAAAGCAAAGCATTAAAGAATTAAAATTGGCTTTATTAATTTCATTTCAACATGTGCTAACGTTTTTTTTTTCTTGGTAAGTCCTCAAAAAACTATAATAATTCAAAATGAATAATAATCAGCGTAAAGTAAGCATACTTCCGAGCTCCAGGCTCCAAAAGAAGCAATTACTATAAAGAAAAGAAAACGCCTTCTTCAAATTCCTAATGCATTTTTGTTTTCACAAACAAAACATTCCAAAGTGTAAAAACGTTGCCAGTGTTAACAACAAAAAGAATAAAAACATGGAAATAATTTATTAAATTATATTTTTTAAGAAAATACGAGCAAACGATAAATTGTTTAAGTAGACAATAATATTCTGTTTGGGTATTAAAAGAAAAGCAGACGACAAAATATCGAATTAAATGCATCTTAGCAATGTATATATACCTTAAACAAACTAAATGTAATAACAAAAAATCAAAAAAATTCTATACAAAGATTTGCAAAGAACATATTTAGCCACCCAAAGTGCGCATTTTTCATAATTATTATTATATTACTCAATTAAATATAAGAATTAAAGTAAACGAGGAAATATCGAGAGATGGACAATCGTAAACTTTTCCGATATTAAAATTAAAGTAAATGATAAATTATTAAATTGAATATATTTAAGCTAAATGTAATTAAAATTAAAGCAAACGATAAATTATAAATTGAATATTATATCAGTTACATGTAATTAAAATTATAGCAAATGATAAATTATTAAATTGAATATATTTAAGCCAAAAGTAATTAAAATTGAAGCAAACGACAAAAAATTGAATAGTGATCTGGTACACCAAAACGCCCCAACTAAAACAATAGCTCCTTGGGTGGCTAATTATTATAATCATAACGTATTATAATGTAAATCTTTTGAACCTAACAAAATGTATCCTTTATTTTATGCCCACGCATTTTTGCAGTTTTCTCAAAACAACAACACGCTAGCACATGTGTTAATGAGTATAATTTCTAATAATATAAGATCGATTATTTGTCAATGTCGCATTCAGAAACAACACGAGGGCTATTGGGTACTGGCTTCATAGTTTTGACCCACTGTCAAGTAACGAAGACGATAGCTCAGCTGACACCCAAAGTGAAGACTTTAAGCTTTGACCATTTAATATGCGTCAGACCTCTGCACGACGAATCTTAAAGGGAAATCCGTACACGATTACGTGGCTGGACTGAAATATCGCTAGCTGTGAACTCGCGGCCATGACCACTCGGATATCACTATCCGAAAAAAAAAAAACTTGGGGCGATAAAATATTTTTTTTCTCAGCGTTTGTGATGCTTTCTTTGATTCTTTCCTATTTCGACAGAAGAGTTCGCGGTAATATTATTTTAAAAATTGGCCAAAAGTATAACCCTTCAGTGGTTACGAACGGACCCAGCTCGCCAACCGAATAGCGCGCCATAATAGGCACTGACGAGTTCAGCTGATCCGAAGTTTTTCAACTCAAATGGTTGCAGCCGAACCCTGCTCGAGCAGCGAAACTTTTTGGACGCTGACGAACTGAGCGTATATTATCCTGCATTTTTCGTGTTCCAAACTATATTTACTGGCAAAATTTAGTTCATTTGATAGTATACAGATGGCTGTACAGGTCACGTAAAATTCTTTACATAATAAGAAAAAATTTTGCCGATCCAGTAGTTTATCTAGTTATTTTTCTAGGGTAATTTGGCTGGAGTTTGTTACTGAAAAATGACGCAAAGACTGTAAGGCTCCATTTTATGCGATTCCACGTTATAAAGTGTATCACACACAGAAAGAATTTTAGGTAAATATAAAAAATTAAATGTTTTATAAAGCTTAAAATTGCGTATTAATTAGTATTGTTGCGTATTGTTTTAAAATATCTAAATTATTTATTTAGGTATTTTAATACAACAATTTACAAACTAATATTTATGAAATTTAACA